>JBBMEG010032507.1:0-21843 GCA_037832605.1 Cyclanthera cordifolia
AATCTCCATTCTATTCAATAATTATCCCTTCCAAATGTCTAATTTAAAATAAACCACATATTCATAAAATTCAATAGACACAAAATAAACAATTTATTATTAATATTATTTCCTTTTTGTTAACTTCTCCAAAACTCCACCTTCTCTCTCCTTCATTCTTAAGCTCCAAACTCCATTAATGGAGTTCTTCAACCCAACTTTTGATTTATAAGTTTAAAAATCTAATTAATTAATTTTCAATAATAATCTCATGGATTCCACCAACAATAATAATAAGTTTATTTCCTTTTTTTCTTTTATAATTTTAAAACCAAAGGCCTCACATGCTTATCTTCAACATTGATTTTCACTTCCTAAAAACACACAAACATCCATTAATGGAGTCCTTGAGCTAACCCAAAAGGAGAAATTATCTCACCTCACAAAACCACACACCGGAATGACTTGTGGTCGACGGAACCGGCAAGCAGCGGCGTCCGCGGCCTCGGGCCGATCTGGGCCAGCGCGGGGAGGAGCGGCGACGTCGGCTGCTGGCGCGCGGTGGAGACAGCTTGTAGCAGCATCGAAGAAGGCGACTTGCAGCTGCGTGGGTGGGTGCTTTGGTCAGAAACAAGAGGAAGAAGAAGGAGAAATGGGAGGGAGGAAAAAAACGTGAGAGAAGAGAGAGATTTGGGAAGGAGGCGCTCCAAACAAAGTGGGGAGAGAGAAATTTGGAAAAAAATAAAATAAAAAATATATATTTAATTAAGAAAATAAATTAGGTCAACTCATTTTTTTTAAAAGAAAGAGAGTTTGTTTGGAGTGGATATGAAAAGTGAAATTTGACACATTGGATGTTTGGATGGGTTTAGGCTTAAACCCTTGGAATTTTTCATGAACCTAAGACACTAAGTAAAATTAAATAATTAATACTTTAAATCTTGTGATGCCCATTTAATTAAATAAAAAAAATAAAATTATTCTTCCTTTCAATTAAAAAAAAATAAAAGTAGTAAAGATTTTAAAATCGTACAACTAGGGATTAAATTCAATTTTAATTATCAGTAAATTTCGGGTTGTTACACTTCGCGTTAGGATATGTCTATAAGAGAAAATGACATATTATTAGGGAAGAGTGATATACAAGGTTAGATATCATGTTCAATATGGTAAACGTCAAAAAGTAAAATACCTTCAACCATTCATCAAATGTGTCCTTCTCTATTTCCACACACTTTCTTTCATCATTCCATCCAAAGGCACTTCCTGCAGGGCCAAACATCTCTTTCATGCCCTGATATTGTTTCTTGAATGTTCGAACTTTACACTCAATACTACTATTATTTATTCTTGTGTTGGTAATTTCTCTTGCATGTGCATAAGCAATGTGTTGAGGTACCCGGGTTTTAATGTGCCCCCAGGTGCTGTGAGGTGTTTTGCCTCTAAGCCCATCATGCCTTCGATTAAATAAGTATCCTCGACTGGTATCCACTGGTGTCTTTTAAATGCTATATTCCCGCCTGACATTGCACTGTAATGGGTAAATAATATTAATAAAGTTGTGAAGCCTGAATAGTGGACCCTATGAACCAAGGATTGTAAACAATTTTTATGTATATAGACGTACAGTTAATGATATTTTATAGTCATACGCATTCATTTGAAGTTCGACAAAATGTTGTATAAAGTATTTAAGCAGGAAATCACCAAGCAGAAAACATTTTCTCCGCGAGCATTTCCCAAAACTGACTCCATTCATTAGTCACCTTTATTAAATCTATATTATCCGGCTGGATACATTCTCCTTATGAAGCAGTGGAAACTGTATCTTGATCATCGAATTCATCAAGCGAACCTTCTCCCATATCTCTTATGATGAGGTTAGTAATGTAGCTTCTAGCCATAGACTTTTCGTTTCCACGTCGTAGTTTCCCTTCTTTCGTAGTATTACCCAGGTTCCCTTCAGTCTACTAAATGCTCTCTTGATTATATTCCATGCCGAAGAATGTTTTCTATTATATAATTCTTTAGCTATCTTTGGAGCATTAGTAGCGACTTTCCAATCAGCTAGGGGATACCGTTCTCCTCTTTACGGTGTAATAAATCCTTCCGCATTCACATAACCCGCATTAAATAGGTAGTAAAACCCTGCCGACCGATAAGCGTGTATTAAGAAGGCTTATCTTAAACTTCAAATGTCTTGTATTAAGAAGGGGCACTTTCAAGCCGCCCAATTGTGATAGAGAATCTCGTAGTACTCGAGAATCTGCTGCTGAGCCCTTGAATCCCGCGAAAATGAAAATAAATTCTTCGTTTGGCGAACAAACATCTAGAACATTATTGCCAGATGACCTTTCCTCGTTCGGTATCGAGGTTGGTCAACGATCGGCACCTTAACTTCGATGTAAGTGCCATCTAATGCACTGAGACAATTCTACAAAAGTATACCAGACAGACTCGGTCTTATTGTTAAAAAGTTAGCACGTATACCATTATTTACCTCAAACCACTTCCATCGATAGTCGTTGCTCTGGCTCGTTATAGGTTAGGTTTTTTTAACAGCTCCTCATGACACTGTAAAATTGCTACTAAAACTTCATGGAAAGGTCGTGAAATTGTTTCCCTTGACCGCGCCCACTGAGTTCGAACGATCTGATTTCTGTCATCGTGGGCACAAATGTATAAGAACATTGCAAGCTCAGGTAATCCCACGCAACTAGTAGGTCTTAGGCCGCCCTCGTACTTAATAGTGCACATAGTTTGTTAAATGTTGCTATATTCAATCTAGTAAGCTCCCGCCACGATCTATCATTCTTCGTTATCTGATGGAAGCAATTCATACTTCTCATCTTGTGTCTCCATATGGCTGGCTCAGGTTCCTCCTTCTCGTCCTCATTATCACCAACTCATCCATCATTGTAATAAGGCTAAGGAATTGTTGGGTACTGTCTTTGATTAAGTTTAGGGTTTCAAGAGCCCCTACGTTTTCGGTATCTTCTTTGTTTGACGACATGTGACTACTTTCGTGTAAAATCGCCTATATCAATGACTACCACATAAGATGGAATGAAGTTCAACCTTAGTAACTGAATATGTTACTAAGGTTCATAATATACAACTTTGTAAGAAAATATCTAGTTCTACATATTTCGTATACTTTGGTTATAACCGAAAGTTGATTATAGTTCATTAGTCAACGATGTTCATAGAATGATAAATTCACTTTTTCAGCTAAGTTATGAAAGTTCACTTTTTAACTAATGTCAAATTTTGTAAGTTATGAAAGTTCACTTTTTAACTAATTTTCAAATATTTGAAGTTATGAAATATCACTTTTTAACTAATGTTCAAATATTTGAAGTTATGAAAGATCTCTTTTTAACTTTGTTATTAAAATTCACTTTTTAACTAATATTCAAATAGTTGAAGCTATCAAAATTCACTTTTTAACTAAGTTAGTAAAGTTCACTTTATAAGGTGTTTTCAAACATCAACTAAGTTATCAAAATTAACTTCTTAACTATGTTAATAAAGTGCACTTTTTAAGTAGTTTTCAAACAAAGTTATCAAAATTCAATTTTGACTTAAGTTAGAAACTCCACTTTTTTCCTAATGTTCAAATATTTGAAGATATGAAAATTAACTTTTTAACTAAGTTATGAAAGTTAACTTTTCAACTAGTCTTCAAATATGAACTAAGTTATCAAAATTCACTTTTTAACTAAGTTATGAAAGTTCACTTTGTAACTAGTATTGAAATATTTGAAGTTATAAAAATTAACTTTTAAACTAAGTTATGAAAGTTAAACTTTTCAACTATGAACTAAGTTATAGAAATTCTATTTTTAACTAAGTTTTTAGGATGGTCCACTTGCTAACTATTATTCAAATATTTGAAGTTATCGAAATTAACTTTTTAACTAAGTTATGAAAGTTAACTTTACTACTAATGTTCAAATATGAACTAAGTTATTTAAATTTCATTCTTTAACTAAGTTATGAAAGTCCAATTTCTAACTAGTGTTCATACAATTGAAGTTATGAAAGTGAACTTTTTAACAAAGTTATGAAAGTTAACTTTTCAACTAGCATTGAAATATGAACTAAGTTATCAAAATTTAATTTTTAACTAAGTTATGGAAGTCTACAATTGAAGTTATGAAGTTTAACTTTTCAACTAGTGTTCAAATATGAGCTAAGTTATCAAAATTCAATTTTTAACTAAGTTATGAAAGTCCAATTTCTAAATAGTGTTTATACAATTGAAGTTATGAAATTTAACTTTTTAACAAAGTTATGAAAGTTAACTTTTCAACTAGTGTTGAAATATGAAATAAGTTATCAAAATTCAATTTTTAACTAAGTTATGAAATTCTACAATTGAAGTTAAGAAACTTAACTATTCAATTAGTGTTCAAATATGAGTTAAGTTATCAAAATTCAATTTTTAACTAAGTTATGAAAGTTCAATTTCTAACTAGTGTTCATACAATAATAAGTAAAACTATACAGTAAAAAATGAAAGAAGACTGAAACTAAAGAAAAAAAATCCAAAGTTCATTCAAAGTCCATACAAACAAGTATTATCCATTACAAGGAAAACTAAAGTTCAAGACAAACAAACCAAAACTAAAGTGCATATCCATTACAAATAAATATGAAAGTCTCAAAACCTACCTTCAATTTCAGTTACGACCTTGTTCGTACACACTTGAACCACCTCGAGCCTCCTTGTGATATGACTATCTCACGTACAAAACAAATTGTGTTAGTAAAGAATATCAAAAATTCAAATAAGAATGAAGAATAAAGAATAAAGATGAGAGAAGGAAGAACTTACCAAAAGTAAGTTATGAAAGCTTGCATTCAACCAATGAACCTTTCATTTTTATAACACAATGTATATTCAATAAGGCTAACCAACATATTCAATATGTTTGATAAAAGTCTTATCAATCAGAATATAAGAGAATAAATGTTCAAAATTAATTGGGTAGATAAAAATCTAATCAAGTACACTTAGTAGGATACTTTGAAGTACACTTTCTAAGATATGGTAGATATCAAGCATTAATGACCTCAGGTTTAGGACACTTCATTTCAAAATAAAACCAGCATAACTAGAACTTGTAAAACCAACTAGCCTCAGGATTGTTTAACCAGCCTCATAAGTGGGAAAGCAACAAATTCAGTCAATATCATATTCAGTGAACATAGCCAAATTCATATGTACACCAAGATGCAACAATACGTTGATCGGCACACATACGAATCTAGCACGAATGTTCAAGAATATACTGTGAAAATGAGTATCAATAAATCATCACAGGCTTGGGACATAAAATTATCAAAACAGAATGCATCATTGGATGGTTTTATTCAAAGCAAACAATCAACATCATTGGCAATTACACAATACAAAATAAGCTAAATCATTCTGGTTTTAAGTCAATCAAAAGCAAGAGAAATTAAACATCATTGGCCATAAGAGAAGAGAAAAAGTAACCTTCAAGTTGTAGGCAATGGTATAAACATGAGTTTCATTGAGGTTAAACCTCAATGAAACTAGGAATTCCTTTCACGAGTACAACCTAAACAGAAACAAATGATAAATCGAATCAACACAATAATAAGAATAAAGAGTAAAGATGATAGATATACCTTAAGTATGTTTGCTTCGATAACCAACAGGTTATAGGCAACAGTATGAGCATAACATGATTCTTTCAAGATTAACCTCGAAGAATGATACACATCAATACACTCACCAGTATAACCTAATGTTAGAAGCAAACAAGTTAGTTCTAAAAACATTGACCATACGAAATACACACAGACAAAGCAAATGTACAAATAGGTCAAACCCTAACTCGAAATCGAAATCCCAAAAAGAAAGCAGAGACAAATCGATCAAAAATAGGTGAAACCCTAACACACAAAGTTTAAAAACGATACATATATAGACATGGATGTAGAAAACAAAGAGAAAGCAGAGAGAAATCAAAGAAAAAAAGATGAAGAAACAAAAATAGGTGAAACCCTAACTCACAATGTTTAAGAAACCAAGAGATCTCAACGTGCAAATCGAAAAAATAGAGAAAGTAGAGACAAATCGCAGACAAATACATATAGAAACAAAAGGGAGGTGAAACCCTAACTCATCGTGTTGAAGAAACCAACAGATCTGGACATGGAAAGCAAAAACAGAGGGAAAGCAGAGAGAAAACGAAGAAAAATACATATAGAAACAAAAAGCGAAACCCTAACTCACCATGGTTACGAAACCAACAGATCTCGACATGAAAATCAAAAACAGAGAGAAACCCGAGAGAAATCGTAGAGAAACACATAAAGAAACAAAAATAGGCCAAACCCTAACTCACCATGGTTAAGAAACCAACACATATGGACATGCAAATCGAAAACATAGAGAAACAGAGAGAAACCAAAGAGAAATCATAAAGAAAAACCCACCCCAAATTGAAGAAACCATCGAAAACCAGAGACAGAACGATAGAGAAAACGAGAGAGAAAACAAGAGAGAAAACG
The DNA here is from genome assembly GCA_037832605.1 of Cyclanthera cordifolia. NCBI lineage: Eukaryota > Viridiplantae > Streptophyta > Magnoliopsida > Cucurbitales > Cucurbitaceae > Cyclanthera > Cyclanthera cordifolia. The sequence goes on from JBBMEG010032507.1 coordinate 6,529, forward strand.
AGAGAGGTGGAAAATACCAAAAACTGTGAACAATCGACAGAAAAACTCAAGGAAATCGAAGAAACCATCGAAAACCAGAGAGAAAACCCACCAAATGGGAGTTTGAACGACACTGAAGAGGAGTAGGTGGAACGCGCGTGAAATGTGCAAGTAAGTTGCCACGATCACCGTGAGCAACCCGACCGTGTAACCGGCGTCTTCACGCGCCGAGTTGTAACTTTTTAATAACCCGACGGCCCAAACGCCAGGTTATTTTGCTTTCCGACCCTACTCACCAGCCCAAACAGGCTCTTAGATTTATTTCAACATAATAATAAAATTATGTTCTCTTTTTAATCCGTGTGGGTAAATTAGAAAATAGGATTTGATATTTATCTTAATTAAGTTTGAAGTTAATAAAAAATATGTTCTACCAACGTAGAATCATAAAATAATATGGATTTAGTGACTTAGAACTTGCATGTGGACTGAAGTTTTGATTCAATTAGACTCGTTTAAACATAATGATAAAACTATCAAATTGTGCTTGTTTTCTTAATTCATGTGGAAAATTAGAAAATATAATTTAATACTTTGTCCTAATTAATCATATGTATCAAAGTAAAAATTCTTATGAGATAAGATTTACCATATCACAATCAATGTTTTAATTATCTAAATATGTTTTCAATAAACTTTATTATAGTGTTAATAAATTAAAGATGATGTGACTACTCTTTAATTTAATTAAACTATATGAATCACAATATAATAAATACATAAACTCAATTATTGCTTTAAGTAATGTATTTATAAGATTTTATTATCTAATTTAATATTGTGTGTATAGTAACAATGATCATGCAAACAAAATATAGATAATATAAATACAAAATTGAATTATCAATTTATTTTTAAAGAAATAATATTATCTAACTTAATATTGTATGAATAATTAGAAACAAAGTAATCTTGCAAACAAAATATAGATAATATAAAACAAAATTAAGTCATCAATTTATTTATGAAGAAAAAATTATCTAACTTAATATTGCATGAATAATTATAAAAATAATCATTCAAAAAAATATATATATAATGTAAAAATGTAATCAAGACATCAATTTATTTATGAAGAAATATTATTATCTAACTTAATATTACATGAATATTATAACAATAATCATGCAAACAAAATCTAGATGATATAAATTTATAAATTGAGCTATAAATAATTTAATTTCATTATGCTGAATTATTTAAAATTAATATCAAAATACTTAATTTAAGCGTAATGAATTAAATTGAACTTACATAAATTAATTAAAAAGTCTATTTTGATTAATATAATGATCAAGTAACATAATGGTAATAAATATATATACATATGTATATATATACATATGTATATATATACATATGTATATATATACATATGTATATATATACACACACACATATATATATGTATGAGAGATTTATGGTTCAATTTTTAGTGGTAACATAATTAATTTTAAAATTTCATAAATTTAAACAAACTACATGTTTCATGTTAAATTTTATTTATAAAAATAAAAATATATAAAATATATTTAGATCACACGCAACTAAGTGTGTTTTTTGAAAAAATATATCACATATAGATCAATGAAATGCCAAATAATCAAGATTACAATTTATTTGGCTAAATTTGATAAACACCAATAATCAAAGTAACACATATTAAAGAATCAAAAAAATAATCAAATTCATAAATTTGGCTATAAATATCTTAGGATTAATTATGCCAAAATCAAAAGATAATTCAAATTCGAGTTAGCATACATCGCCAAATTTTAACACATTGGCTACATAAAAGATTTCAAAGATAATTCCAAATAATATCAAATCAACAATTTTGATTCAAATTAGACCATAAGATATGTTGTTTTACCGATATCACACCATCAAATGATATCAAGATTGAACACATAATCATAATCAAATAATTAATGATCACATAATCAAAACAAAATATCTAAAATAGAAAATCATCCACTTACTCTGCATGTGAAACTTTTTGCTTTCTGTAAGTTTTTTTTTATCGGGCATCTTCAACCCAATTTTGCAGAACAAAAATCTTAGAATCCAAATGTTATATAACAAGAAACTAATTTTGATATTTGGCCATAAAATTTGATTTTGAGATCAATTTTTAACATCTATATATGTAAATTATCATAATTATAATTTCTAGTATATCATGATATTATTGTTAAATAACAACCATAAATTACTATAAAAGTACCAAAAGTGAAGCATTCATTAATGGCTACCAAAAACAAGACACGGGTCAAATTGACTCTAAACCAAATGTTTGACATTTCTACAAAAATGTGTCTAAATGTGATTAAAATAAATCACCTGTAGTGGAACCGAAAATATAAATTTAGCGTACCTCCAACCATTATTTTTGTAACCGAGATGAAAGCTAAGAATTAGCCCAAAGGGCAACACAAGCAAGTAACAAATACTAATGGCACCAGAATTCTTGATTCTTCTAGTACACTCTCACTCTATAACTCAAAAAGTTTTGTTTTCTTCATGGAAGAGTACGCATGTAGGACCAAAAACTAAAATAGAAAATACAAGAGATTCAATATTATTCTCAAGTTCTCCTTATATTTTTGTTGAAATTATTTACCTTTTCGACTTTCTCTAAGCATATATCAATTTTGTGATTTTTGTTTATACCCAAAAGTGATCAAACAAACTTATACACTAATTTTGCTCTTTAAACAAAATTTTCCAGCAAGCATACAAGTTGTAAAAATTGGCTAAAATAGAAGAAAATTAATCGAGATTTTACGTGGTTCGGTACGTTGGTCCTACGTCCACAAGCACCTAAAGCGTAGCCTAGGTGATGCAATTTTATTAGAGTTTTATGAGAAACTTGTCCAACATACAAGATACAAATTAATTCAATTACAAGAAACCTAATCTAACAAAATTGCCCTTAAGAATTTACTTATTATAACAAAGTGATAAACAAACTACAAAAGGGAAAAAGGGAAATGTAGTACACCTTTGTTGGAACCAAGATTGAATCACCAAGAATCAAACTAATCCACAAGAAAACTCCAAGAATGCTTCAAGACTGTTTTCTTCCTCTTTCTTTGTCAAAATCTCCAAGAAAAACCGAATAAACAATACCTTCCTTGAGTGAAGAGGAATGATTCCGGCCGAGATGAATGGCCAGAATCTGCCAAGATTTCAGGTCGATGACGTCAACCCCCGCCTGGGACGTCGCTGGGATGCTTGGCCGACGCTAATGCCGCCGTTGGAGGACCTTCGCCCATCGCCGTGTGCAGCGGTTGAGATGGAGGTGCAAAGCTGAGAGCCCCTCCCTGGGCTCTCTCTCCTTTTGCGGCTGTGCACCAAAATGGGAGGGATTTGTTTTCCCTCCCTCAAACCTCTTCCACAAGTGTTTTTACCAAAACACCCTTTAACTATCCCATTATTTTCTCAACCAACCTTTTGTATTTGGAATAATCTCTACTTTCACTAAATCACAAAACTAAATAGCAATATGGAATTCTTGTAACTTTGATCAAAAAATACTTGACTAATAGGTTAGATGAGTCACTTATTTATAATCCTAAAAATGAGTACATATGCAAAACATAGTCTTGGTAATATAGGATAAATTATAATTAGTTAAAACTTCCTAACTAATCAAATTAACCAAACTAATTAGTTATTTAACTAAACTAAATTAATCCTTATTATCTATGTATTAAACCATTGATGAATAATTAAAACTAAATCAAAGTATAGGCTAATATTTTCTAACAATTTTTTTCTCATTGTTCTCTCTACCATTAGGAGTATAACAATAATAATAATAATAATAAAGTTGTTAGCTCAGTAGGTGGTGGGTGATTTCCTAAATTCATGGACCATTAAAATTAAATACATTATAATTTAATAAATAATTAATTACATTTCCAACCGTTGCATCTCTAGAAGAGAAGCAATCTTCTCGAAGTCGGAGACATCACATGTCAACTGCTATTTTTTTTTCTTATTTCATTTTTTCCTTTAATGAGATGAATCAAAAGTAGAAGAAATGGATGAAGAAAGAAACACCGAATTAAAGTGGATCAGGAACTAGCCCTACATTCACTAACCAAATTCTTGAGATGATCTCATTGAAATGTCAAAACCACAATCGAACCCTCAATGATACAAAATTGGTGTCTAAACTCTCTCAAGAAGAAAACACACAAATTTTGCATCTTTTAGCCTTAAACCATCTTATTTGTTATCATCAACAATTGCACCTTGTCAAGGCAAGAGGAAAAATGTTGCATGGTAGTTAATGGTTGAAAAATAATAATAAAAAAAAAGGAAAAAAAAAAGATGGTAGTGGTAAAAAAAAGAGTTGAAAAAAATATATAGTTTTACATATTTTGGGAGAAATTTTTGCCAAAAGAAATTTATTTTATTTCTCCAAAGTTCTTAGTTGAAGAAGAAAGTGTCGGAACGTAACTATGTCTTTATTAGTGTGTTTTGGGTTTGTTAGGTAACATTTCTATCATGCAAGATTAACTCTTGGTATTGGTCATAAAACACCTAATTTTCCTCATATCATACGCACCTTTACCTCAGCTACATTACAACCCTCATGAAGTCCCTTTGATTTTTGTATATAATTCATTTATATTTGAAGAGATTTGATTCACTTGCAAGTCTATGCTAATAAGATGTTATGCTTTGATTTGGAAAGTAAAAACACCCTAAATATTTTTAGTGACATCTTGAGAGAGTGTTGAGTCTTGTTGCATTTGATTCTGATGAATTAATGAGTTGCTTGAGCTTTATACAAAATATATCTTATAAATGCTCATTCTCTTGACTGTGATTAAAATTTCAACTTGGACATATTGTTAACTTTATTGGAATTTTTTATATCAATATGGATGAATTATAGTAGAAAGAAGAGTTGATTTAATGAGTTAATGCATACTTGAGGACAAGTATGGATTAGGTGTAGGGGTATTTGATAAGTCTTAGGTAATGGAATTTACAGTGCTTAATCCCCTATATTTTAATTCAATATAGACCTTTAAAGTGAAATTTGTGTTTAATTTAAATTATAGGGCGAATTGCTAAATATAGATGAATTATGTCTTAATTCCAAATTTTAGTTTCAAGCATCAATAAACAATTTCATATCGAGGCCCTAGATAAGCATCTCTATCACAAAAAAAAAAAAAAGAAGAAGTCAAACATATAATTTGCTCATCATATAATTTGAAAAGTTGTATTCACGTCATTACTTGCCATGTAACATTCTTGACGACTTGATCGAATCACCGAAAACCTTTCCTATTTAACAAGTTCCACAAAAGTCGCCTAAACACAAAAATAAACCGTGAATTCATTAGAAACATGCTAAATGAGGGGTGGATGAGGTTTGAATCACGAAATTTTGGACAAAAATTGATTTGGAAAAGCATTAATCAAAGCGTGGTGGCTACGCGTCATTAGACTTCCAACGTGTGCCTTAACATGAATGCCTCGCTTCCCTAGATACTGGTTTGTCCTCATAATTTCAAACGAAGCACTCTTCTACTCTATATTTGAAAAAGAAGAATGTGGGTTTAAGGAAACTCGTCGAAACTTACTTAAATTGAAGCTTAAAAGTAGAGTAACTCACTAACTTTTGACGAAGCTACTATATGGCAAGAACAGAGCTAAAAAATAAGGTCAAAAGCATCACACTACATCAGAAAAAGATGCATATGAGGAGCTTGGTGAACAACTACTTCGCCACTTGCCTCGATGATGGTTGATGCTCAAGCGGGGGGCTGGAGTGAGAGATCAAAATGATGCCATTTCAAGGCGGCGTAGAACTACATCGTTATGTAATGTATGAAAATGGCAGCCTAAGACGTGATTGGTGGCTCGTTAGAGTCGCATGCAAGAGACAATTTCTGACAAATCTGCGTGAAAGTAGCTTGTGTCGAGTCCCACAGGGACGCGTGGCACAATCTAATGTGTCAAGTCCCGCTTCCCTAGAGGGGTGAATTTCATGAAGAACGAGGGGATAAGATAGGTGGTGAGTTCATGGATGCAAGGGTTTTGTGCCATTAATGAGGGAGATAGTTACCTTTTCTATATCAAATAAAATTTCCTTATTCAAGTAGGTAAATGACCTTAGGCTCAAAACTTTACTTTAAAAAACACTAACTAGAATATAAAATAAATGTGAAAACACACAAGGGAAAAACTTTACTCACAAATCAAAACTAAAAGACCATTTAGAGAACTAAAACAAGATAAATATAATAGAAAAGGGGTTACAATATAGGCTACAGAAAGATTACACTAGGTAAAATATGATGAAATTTAAAAGCTTCTACAACATCACCTTGATGAGTCATTGACCACATCAGAATGTTGACTGCACACTGGTCAACTTTAAAGATATTAACAATGTAAATGACCAAAAGGCTTTGTAAGACGGCTCGCAAATTGCTAATGAGAATCAGTTTCTATATGTTGTGTGCTGGTATGAAAGACATATTTTATAACTAAATATTCAATGTTTTAGCTCTTACACCACAAAACAAGCTTGTTATGTATAGGATAACCAAGTTCATCAAGAAGTAATTACTTCATTCAATATTTAATGTTATATAAATATCCTTATATTCAAATTTGATGCTAGATCTAGCAACAACTACCTACCATTGATCAATAGATGGGAGTAATTCCAAGAAAAATGCAATAAGTAGCAACAGACTATCTACCATCAATATGCTGCAAAGTTTTCATAAGAAAAGATAGTAATAGAGATATGATCACTAAGAGTAATTAGAAAAAAGTATCTTGAAGGTACCTAAGAACGTGTCTTAGACTTTCTAGTGCTGACCAGTGGGGGCTTTTAAAGTGAATTAATTTATTGATTATGAATGTGATATCAAGTCGTGTATCCGTGAGGTACTGCAAAGCTCTTTGGTACTTCAATGGAGAAATGGATCTTAGAGTAAAGTACCTTCAGTTAAGAAGAGTTACTAGTTAGTGATTGTTGGAAGAGACATGGATTGACATGTGTGAGATGCAACTTGGTCAGTCAATCTTAAACATATTTGAACTGATTAAGATCATAAACACTAAAAGAGCTATATATGAGCTGAATGGAAAGAAAATAGCTCAAACGACCAAGGCTACTAAGGGTGGATCGTGATTTGATTTGGCGAATAAGATTATTGGAATACAGTGAGTTATTTCCAGCAATTATAATATCATACACAAAAAATAAGTAAACCAAAAATTCACCTTATCATAAAAAGAACAGACAACATACGTGTTGAAGAAGAGTAAGATTTTCATAATTCGATGGTCAACACATGAAGACTACTTCATTAAACGTTCTATTAGGAACTAATTATTAAAATCAAGATTGCGAAGAGACCATTCGTTTGTAACAATGAACATTAGAATAATCCGAATGGTGGAAGATTTTGAACATCTCAGAGAAGTTAATGTCGGGATGCTGGTGAAATACCTTCTCAATAAGACGACCTTAATGACGTTGAATTTGTTAGGAATTGTACCATAAAGACCAAGTAGTTTGTAATTTAAAGAACGCATTTATTGAATTCAATATTAATTAATAAAGAGTTATTAATTATTATTAATCGTGCATTTAATTATCACATTAGCCAACTCTAACATGCTAATTGAATTAACGATGTTAAGCCTATGGTTGTTACTATGAACACTTGGACAAGTATGTTAGACATACAAGTGGATCTAGTTCAAACTGAATAACCGAAACCCGTCTACAGTATATGAATCAACGTTGGTCGCCTCATCTTAGTGATATTATTGGTATGATCCTTTTTGTAATGGTTGTTGACAGCCTGATCTTGGTTGTTCATGTGAAGACATGTTAGTGGGGTGCATTTGCAAAAGGAGTTTTACATAAGACTAGACTAGAAATATCTTATATGTCTAAGTAATTTTGTTATAGACGTAGATCAAATATTTTGCTAGGATGATCTTATGTGTAACGACCCTAGTTTTTAAAGGATAAAACCATAAGCCTTACTTAACTTCAATGCATGTAAATTAGTTAAAATTAACTTTACATAAATCAAAGTTCATTTATTGAAAACAATTACACAGTGAGATCCCAAAACATTTAAATACTCAGTAAATGATAATCATTAAAGCTCGAAAATTAAATCATGCTAGGACTTTTCCTAGTTTCTAGTGCAACGATCTCCATGGTCAACGCCGCAGCCTGGTTGTAAAGACCTGACCCAAACTATGGGTTCAATCCTAGGTCTTTTACCCTAATGCATGAATTTCAACACTTAGATGATGTGGGCATGTTCTTAAAACAAAATATTTAAATAAATGAAATAACTGTAATTAAATTCAAAAGCTCTCAAAATCAGTTAAGGGTACCCGAGTAAAATCCAAAACAATGAAACATCATTTAATACCATAAACTAACACGTGTCATGAAAGTTATGCAGAAGGAAACATGAGCGAAATAAACTGTAAGAGTGTCGCGGTGCCCTCCAACTCAATCATCCATCCTAGTACAAACCTGTCGAAAGAGTGAGTTCGTGAAAACTCAGTAAGGACCCGCAACCCGAGATTAGACATGAATATAACAAAAATAAGATGTCAACAATAACAATAAGAACATCATTCTTAATAATATATCTGTCAAATGGTACATAGACCTAAGTGTCAGTCAAACCATACATATTGATCATTGTCCCCTATGGGACGGTAGTGTCAATGCACTCAATAAAAACAAGTCATATCCCCTATGGGACGGCAGTGTCAATGCACACACCATAAACGAGATTATCCCCTATAGGACGACGGTGACAGTACACGTATCAACACGAGGCTTGTCCTCTATGGGGCGATGATGTCAGTACATGCACCAGAAACGAGGCTTGTCCTCTATGGGATGGTGGTAACACTACACGCACCAACACGAGGCTTGTCCCCTATGGGACGGCAGTGTCAATACACACACTAGAAATGAGGCTTGTCCCATATGGGACGCCGGTGACAACACACGCACCAACACGATCGAGGCTTGCCCTAGAACGGCAGTGTCAGTACACGCACCAGAAATGAGGCTTGTTCCCTATGAGACTGTGGTGACAGTGCAAGTACCAAAAAAATAAAGTTCCACTGAATTACACACATCCAATAGGTCCTCAATGGGACGACGGTGTAGGCTAGTTCGCTATGGAACAACCCAACATATCACACACCTTAAATGTTTTGCAACGATTCAATAACCTCAAAGGGAAGCATCATATCCTATGAACATCAACAAGTATCAATACATCATCACAAAACACATAACCGGATATAACCCTATCTGTTCAGTTCTATCTCAATAATCATGATTAGATCAGTCTTCAAAATAATAATAATAACATCAAATAAGCAGCAACCATATGAGCATCATCAAGCATCAACGCATCATCACAAATTCAGATAATTCATCTCAATTTTGGGTTTTTTTTTTTTTTTTTTGTAGATAAATCCATCTTCAAATTTGGGTTCCTTTTTAAATATGAATGACTTCCTTCTAGATGCAGTCATGTTTAGAGTAACTTGCAAATGAGGTTTTTGTTTGCCAACAATCGAACAAACTATGACTACTTTCAAAAAATGATAGACAAAGGTGTGATGGTCACCGTTGCAATGTCTTCGAGCCATTGGTAACGTCCATGGTGTTGGTGAAGTCTCATCACCATGCCAGCGAGACCACGACGCTTGTTTTTACTTAACTGGGACGAAGCACGAGAATAGAAGAATAGCCAAAATAAATTTTTTTATATAAAAGACAATAAGACTCAAACTACTGATCAAGTATAGTTGCTAATGCATAACTAGTGTCAGTTGAGTTATTCTTGTTTTGGCTAAGATGACTATAGTTGAATTTTCCAAATTCATGAAACAAAATAAATAAAAAGAACAAAATATAATTTCATGAATCAAAATTAAATAAAATAGATTTACGTGGTAAGTTTTCTATACTTATCCAGAAAAGATTATATAATTTTGGATCACTTGAAAACTTACCCACAAATAGGAGGGAGAGAGACTGTCCAATTTTCAAAAACAGAAATTGGGTCTTAGGAAATTTTTTTTAGAAATTAGAAAAAAACAAAAAGGGAAAGAAGGGTGAGCGAGCAGATAAGAACTGAATTCCAATAATCGTGTCTAAATTCCTCAATTCTGAACCACAGCCATCCATCCATGGCTTCTCTCTCGAGCTTCTTCTCCTTCCTGTTACCCTCAAAACCAGCGCCCCCAAAACCACAACCGCTGTTAATCGCCTCTCCTTCTCCGGCGGCAACCCAATTTCAATCCCTCAAATCCAGAGATGGATCAGTTTCCATGAAGCCCCTACAAACTAATTCCGAGCCCCTATCGCCGGAATTGGCCGCCGTGATCTGCCCCTCCCTGGCCTTCGCTAACACCATGTTCTTTAGTTCGGGTTATAATGTGCAGGTAATTGTCGATGATAACGAGCCGGAGGAGCGGCTTCTCAACAGATTCCGGCGAGAGGTTATGAGGGCCGGCGTCATTCAGGAGTGTAAGAGACGAAAATTCTTTGAGAACCCTCACGATGTCAAGAAGCGTAAGTCTCGCGAGGCTGCGAAACGTAATCGCCGGAGGTCTGTTTCTCGAATCGTTTGCTTATATTTTGATTCCAGTTTTTGGTGGTTTTTTGTTCTGTTTCAATGTTTGATTTCATTGCTAACAAAGTAATAATGCTAATAGTAATTAATAGATGCCTTGTATTTGTCTTGTGATTTTGAAGGCATTGTTGAGATGTATATTGTCCTGACTCTCGAGTACATTATGACTATGATAACTGAAATGAGTTTAAGCATGGTTGAAAGGATTGTCCAATTAACTTGATTGTCTCGTCCTAATGCACGTAAGCTAGTTTAGACACTACCCTCACATATTAAAACAAGGGTTAGCCAGGACAATGTAGAACAAATAAGCAATCTTATTTAAACAAGGTTCTACTAAGTCCTTGATATTATAGGTTCAACCATCCTGCCTACGAGTTACCTGGATAATCAAACGTAGCTGGATTAGATAGTTGTCCCATGAGAACAACTATGGTATACGTAAGCTGATTTGGACACTCACCATCTTCCATTAAAAAAATTGATGTGGAATAAAAGAGAAGCACACTTCCTTTTTATGCTTGACCTTTACTCTGTTGAGCAAATAAGGACACGGAGCTCAAAGCTAAGAGAAAATAGAGAGGAAAAGAATTGTACTTCTAAAGGGAGAGAAAAATGGAGGAAGAAGCCTCTTCAAGTGTCAACTGAAAAGCATATTCTTGAAAAAGTGTGAATTCACCTGTTCCCATTCAAAAGCCAAAGGCTGAGGGTTTGATTTTCCACCAACACAATTTTTGAGCTAAAACCATGAGAATACATTTTCAATGGTTATTCTATTTGTTGTAATTTTCTTCATTATACTTGAGATTGTAAAGTTTATAGAAGACAAAGCATATCCACAGTTAAAAGATGAGAATCAATCTTTGTTGTAATTTTTCTTCATTTTTGTTATTACTGTTTACGGTTTTTATTGATAGAGAATCAAAGACATTAGAGAACCTTCAAATTCCTAATATCATTTATATCTTGAAACCAAATATGATAATAGAAACTCTACTCAAGTTGGAAGATGGTTGTAGAATGTCTTATTATAGAATTTTTTTTAGATATCCGTGACTATCCGGGCCAGCTTGTGCACACCTCGACTATTGTCACGGGACATACTGTCTGACCCTACAACATTTAGATGCCAAGAAGACCCGTAGAAAATTAATTCTTAAGTAGATGGCCACCATGGCTTGTTATAAATTGTTGTAGATGGCTATAGAATGGTTAGATTTAACCTTTTGGTTTGGGCGTTGGTTAATCGAACTTTTCGTGGTAAATTTGTAGCTAGTGTTGGGGGACTCCTTTTAATTGTATGCTTTGTACATTCTTTCATATATATTATTAATGAAAGCTCATTTTGTAAATGGGTTTTATGTGGTAAGTGTTAGTATTATATTATAAAATTGAGTTAAATATGATTTGGTTGATGAACAGGCGGCCACAGCCAAGATTTACACCACAGACAAAGCAGGATATGCCTGCAGTTAAGCAAGAAGCTGATGATGACAACTGGGATTTACCTGAAGAAGGCATTCCTTATTTAACCTAATCCCACACTTCATCAGTCTCACCAAACACGTTTTCTGTTTGTCTTTTGATTTTTGGGAAGCAATGTCTTTTTTAGTTGACAAGTTTTTGCAATGTTTCTTTTAAATAAATACAAATGTTTCATCCCTATGTATATCAATTCTGGCGAACATGCTTGATTGTTTTGTTTTAGTTTCTCGACTTTTAAATGGTTAATTAAGTTTAAAACTGTTCCCTTTCAAAAAATCTCTCTTTATGTACTTGTATGTTTCTCTCTCCTCAGTCTCGTACTTCCATCTTCTCTATTTCTCATTTTGATTTTTGAAATCTCTTCACCCCTACCCGAAACAGGAGTGTTTGGATTTGGAGGAGAGGTTGAATTCTTTGTTTGTTTTTTTAGTATATCACAACCTCTTCTCAACTCTCTGATAGGATCCAAGATAAGGTGGTTATACACCAACTACTTTGTTAGGAGGTTAATTGGTTAGTTAGTTAGTTGTTAACTACCCTAGCCTATATAATGTACCTCTTTTCCACATAATTGGATATACAAATTGATCATTGACTCTTAAAGAGAGGGGACCCTTTGATAGATTCTATCACTCTCCTCAACTTCTCTCCAACATCCCATCAATTTCTAAACTTCTTACCAAAGTTCATCTAAAATAAATATCTTCTTTCCTAAACACAAAATTCAAAAAAAATATTTCCAACCTCTTCTCTCTAAAACATCAATCCCTAAACATACTTTATATCTTCAAATCAGTCAGTTTCCTCTTCTTCCTCCTCTTCCTCTCCTCTCCTCAACCCAAAATTCAAACGCTCCTGCAAGGTGAATCGAGATAAGAAGCACAAGCCATGTACTCTATCTCTCTTTCTAATTTCTACCATTTCAGTTGAAATTGCAGTTCTTTTCAAGCTTCAAAATCAACTCAAGTTTCCAAATATCACATTCTTACTAAAAACTTGCTATCTCTCAGCAAAATTTCGAGTGGGAAGTTTGTTTCTTCGGATATCACAATTGAAGATAAAGTGATGAAAACCATCATTAGGAAATTCAATAATGTTAATTAATTTACCTTTCAATGAACTCGATGAAATTTAGCCTCTAACAACCATTATGTTTTCAATAATCTTGAAACAGAGAAGTTTGAAGCTAAGAAATGGAGAAGTTGAAAGATGGAGAGAAAAAAATCTTTGTATATCATTTTAACGGAGAGTTAACATTACAAGGGATCAAGCTTCGTTTGATAACTATTTCGTTTTTTGTTTTTGATTTTTGAAATTTCAAAAACTAAAAACCAAAAATCAAATGGTTACAAACGAAGCCTAAAAGTCTAGAGGACTAAAATGAAACAATTTGGAAGTCGAAATTTAAAATTAAATATTTGAAAGTCTAGATTCTAAAATTAAACAACTACGAAAGTATAGTGACCTAAATGGTATTTTATCCTAAGTGTTTAATAGATTTGTACATTTACATTTTCATTTTCTTATTGTTTCTTGTGGTTCACTAGGTCTTTTTTTTTTTTTTTTTTTTTTTTTTTTTTTTTGGGATTACAACAATTGGGGGTGGGGGATTCGAAAATGAGACCTCATCGGTCTTCGGTGTTCACTAATGCCGTTGAGCTACAGCTCTTTTTGGCACTAGGTTCTAAATTTAAAAGGTTCTACTATATAGATTCTTGAGCCATTTGACCTTTTAAAAAAACTATGAATTGTAAAAATAAAAAGTAAAAATAAAAAATCTATTTGACACATAAAAACTAAGGATCTAGTAGACACATAAATAGAGTTCTATTAGATAGGAAATTTAACATTAGATCAATTCATTTTAAAAGAGTTTAGAATGAACGGAAATTATCAAACACAAAACTGAAGGCTTAAATCTATCAGACATTGTCAAAAGAGTTGTAGCTCAACAGCATTAGTGAACACCGAAGAACTATGAAGTCTCGGGTTCGAATCCCCACCCCCAATTGTTATAATCTAAAAAAAAAATATATATATCAGACATTTGGCTTCAAAGAAAAAAAAAAATCTATAGACAGTTTTTAAATTGATATATTAGATACAAAATTTAAAGTTCAATAACTTATTAGATATACTGCAAAACAATGTGTCTATTAAAGTTTTGGAGGGGCACTTCGAACTCAATAACTAAAGCTTGCAGAATAGAAATCGCCTCTATTCTTGTGGAGTTGGATGTTTCTGTTATTAATTTTATTCTCAATAACTCCCTTGATATTTCTGATATTCAACAATGTGGTTGTTGATATTAATCGATACATCTCTTTGCTTGGTGTTACTAGTGTGAATTATTGTAACAAAAATTGCAATAGGATCGTTAAATGGGTTGGCCAAACACAGTGAAGAGAATCTTTTGCCTCCTATGAGGGCATCAAACATTTTTGTTGTGATTCTCACCATCTTAGCGTCACCCCGAGTATACATACTAATAAGAGCAACATGTATATAGAATCACAAATCTTAGCGTCATTCCGAGTATACGTACTCATAAGAGCAACATGTATATAGGATAGTTAAACTGAACCTCAAAGTTAGAAGTTTAATTCACCTGCTGCATGTTATGAAAAAAAAGATTCTATTTTAACTAAACCATTTAAAACTGCAGACCTAAAATGTACAACACATAAGAAAGCTTATTGTTTTGGCTTGAAGTAAAGAGCCAGAAATAATAGGCTCCATAATCAAACACATTTTATTTTACTTCCAGTTTTGCCTGTAAGGTGATATTGTTAGTCAAAAGAAGATAGACCTTTCCATAGACGATGAAGATTTAACATTGATGCAACTTGAAACCTGCCGACATCATTTTTCGAAGACAATATACGAAAATCAATATTGATCAAGATGACCAGCAATGATAACAAAAGCTTTGATGGTTCGAGTTCGAGAAGAGCGGAGTATATGCTCAAAATATATATTATGAACCCCTCTTCTAAGAAGCACGGACACTTCTATTTTGACAACGTGTCCGTGTCGGACACGTGTCGGACACCGACACTTCTGGACACTCTTCGGACACGTGTCCGACACTCAAATTCCGTGTCCTCTTTTA
>JBBMEG010032517.1:2474-12764 GCA_037832605.1 Cyclanthera cordifolia
AGTCATGCACTACCTTCCAAAAGTACTGACATCATTGTGATTGAGTACACTTTTGTTTATTTTTGTAAATGAAGAATAAATCAAATAAAAAAAAATGCAATTTTTGTTTTTTGTACAAATAAAAAAAAGTGAAATCCTATACTTAATTGCTATTATTTGTAAAAAGAGCCATTGTGTCCATGTGTAAAAAAAATACACAACATGGTTTCACGGACTTAATCTTAGCATACATCAGAGGCAAATTCTGGGTATTTTTCATTTCAATCTTAAACCTTGGCGAGGTTCTTGAAGAAATAAGTGGGTAATAGGTGGTAATTTCTAACTTAATCTAATTTGTTCTATTGCTTCACTCCAGATTGGTTTAATTCCATAGTTCATTGTTGTTGAAGCCAAAGTATTTTTCTAATCATATTGTCTCGTTTAAGCCAAAAAAACTTAGGCCTAAAATTCTGGTGTCCTTTTTTTCGTTGATAATTGATGTTAAATGAGTCTGTCAAAAATTTTCAAGTCAACTAAAAGTGATATAAAACCTCAAATTTAGCTATTTATTGTATAAATTACTCTTGTATGCTAAGAATAGGTTCTAGAAAAATTTTAACAATTGGTATTAGAGTCTAATTCTTGATTATGCCATACATTTGGAGCATGTATTTGTTGTTTATACATTTTGATTCTATCATACGTTTGGAGCATGTATTTGTTGTTTAAACATTTGGAGCACGTGTCTGAAATTTCTTCCTAGGAACTCTGAGAGTTTGGAGTCCTCTTTGCGAGGAGTGTGAGGGTTGAGGCTGAGGGGCTGAGTTGGTTGGCTTCAAATGTGGGGTGGGTGTCGGGTGCGAGTTTGGCTTGCTGAGGATGGATCCAGAAGCTTTCGTGAAATTAATGAATGGTTTGGTTCCGGGAGAGGAGGAGAAGGGAGAAGTGTTTGAACTGAAGACGAAGTTATTTCTAGATTCAAAGAAAAATTAGAGAATGACATGGTTTGTAAAATGTTAGCAGACAAAGTGATTAATGCAGATGCCTTTAAGAGAATTATTCCCAAAATTTGGAATGCAAAACAAAGTGAGTATTGAAGTCTTGGGACAAATACATTCCTCTGCTCTTTTGTAGATGGTGGAAGGAAGAGGTCCTTGGAACTTTGATAATGCTTTATTGTTGGTTCAGGATATGAGTGGTGGTAAAAGAATATCGAAGATAGTGTTCAAAAAAGCTATCTTCTGGATTCGAATCCATGATGTTCTGCCGGCATGTCATTCGGAAGACAGAGCTCGGAGATTGGGTAACTTGATGGGGGATTTTGTGTGTTAGGATCAAGTTGGAAACAACTAGAACAGGGGTAAGTTTATTCGTATTAGAGTTAGAATTAATGTGTTGAGGAGAGCTATCAAGGTGAAGAGCGGTAAGTTGGCGGAAGAAAAATGGGCACGTATATCTTAGAAGAAGCTACCAGCTTTCTGCAATGGTTATGGAAGGCTGGGACATTCTAAAACAGGTTGTTCCTTTGTGGTGGTGGAGGAAGGAAGACCTTGGCCATTCGGAGACAAACTTAGGGAGGAGAGTCCGGCAAGACAACAAGGTTTTTAGAATCCCCATCGGGGTGGAGGAAGGAAAAAGAGGGGGAGGAGAGAGAAAAATTGGGAATTGGGGAAGCAGAAAAGGGCTGGATCTGGGTAGAAAGGAGGTCGAAGCGGTTGATGAGGGTAGCGATGGAGGTAAGGTGTACGGTAGCAGGGAAGAAAAAGGAGATTTGCAGAAAGGGGGAGATGGGAGCTCACCTGAAATTCGAATCCGAGTCGACAAGGGACGATTTACGGCTCACTGGGTGACTCATGGAGAGGGGCAACGACTAGTGAAGAGCCTCTGTATTTTGGGGATAGGATCGTTGAAACCGAATGTTGCAGGCAACGTCCTTTTAGGCAGATGGATTGGAAAGAGACAGCTGGAGAATTGGGTTGGAAAACAGTGCCTTGGGTAATTTTGTGGTCGACAGTGGGCTGGAGATGCTAAGGGCCTTCTTTATTGAATAATGTGGGTTTAGAGTGGGCTGAGGAACAAAAAGGGTGTTGGGGTAGGGATAAGGCAGAAGGGAAGTGGGCCAGTATGGAAGGCATGGAAAAGCAGGTTAGTAAAGGTAAACTAAGGGCTGAGATTGTGGACTCAAAATTAAAAGGTCCAGTGGAGGTTTTTGGGTCCATTGATAAAAGGAACTTAATTGATAATGGTAAGAAGCTATTGGGATGCTATGAAAAGTTGTAACAGGGTGGAGTACGAAGAAAACTACAATGGCTTAAAATCAGTGACTAGATCGAGATAAGGGAGAAATAAGGGAGTAGATGTTCAGAAAGGTGGGGTGAAGGGAAATGAGGAGATCGAGGAGGAAGGTGAGGAGGTGATTGCAAACGAGGTTATCAGGGTTAAGCCGATAAAACAATTATGAAGTTGAATAGAAGAGCCAGAGAAAGAGCAAACCAAGGAAATGAAATGGAAGTCGAGATCACGGAAGGTACTCATAGTGGGGGAAAACATGCTAGAGATGGAATGGTAAGGGAGGTTATTAGGAAAAAAAGGAAGGATTGGCTACATTGAATCTTTCAGCGAGATATCGGCAGAGACTATTGAGCAGTCTCGCCGGATGCAATGAAAATATTAGGATGGAATGCTCAGAGGTTGGGAAATCCCCGAGCTTGTAGGGCGCTTCGTCATGAAGTGCTCAAGGTTAGACCTCAGATTATCTTTTTAAGCGAGTCTAAGTGTAACGGGTTGGCGATGGAGAGAATCAAGTTGCTGGTTAATTGTGATAGTTGTTGGTGTGTGCCGAGTAATGGGTCTAGTGGAGGCCTGATACTCCTTTGGCACTCTTCCTTGGATGTAAGGATTAGTTCCTCTTCTCAAGGGCATATTGATGCGGTTATAAAGAATCATGATAGGTGAAGGAGATTTACTGGCTTCTATGGGAATCCAATGCTGTCTAGAAGAAGGGATTCTTGGGATCTTATTAGAAGATTGGGTGAAGCGCATGAGCTTCCCTGGATCATTGGAGGTGACTTCAACGAGATATTAAACATTGAGGAGCAAAGATTTGGGTGCAGTAGAAGCGAGTCTGGGATGAAAGACTTTAGAGAGGTGATTATTGAGTGCTCGCTCATTGATTTGGACTTTGGCGGTGAGATGTTTACCTAGATCAAAAAAAAGAAGGATGGAGGTGCCACTAGATGTCGTCTCGATACGTATTTTGCTAACCCTTCCTTTATTGCTTTAACTTGTAAAATATATGTGGTGCATAATAATTTTTACTTTTCGGACCACATACCTATTATTGCTAAATTTAGTTAGGGTGTCAATGCTTCTAGGGGAAATAGAGGGGGCGTTAAGCTGTTAAGATTTGAGGATAGTTGGGTTATGCACGAGGAGTGTAGGGAGATTATTCGAGATAGTTGGGGGCATAATAGAGCTAGGAAAATCAATGTTGAAATTTTTTTGGGTTGCATTAAGAGTTGTCATTTAAGTTTGAGCCAATGGAATAATGATAGATTGAGGGGTTCTATAAGAGGGGCCATTGAGGAAAACGAAAGAGAGCTGGAAAAATTAATTAGCATGAACAACCATTCTAGAACTGAATTAATTATTAAAATGGAAGGGTGTATTGAAAATTTGCTCGAGGAAGAAGAAATCTTCTGGAAGCAAAGATCGAGGGATGATTGGCTTAAATGGGGGGGATAGAAATACAAAATGGTTTCATATGAGAGTGTCCCATAGAAAAAGAAGGAATAATATCGAGAGAATTAGGGATGAGAAAAGGAATTGGGTGGAGAGGGACGTGAATATTGCTTCGGTTGCCATTGATTACTTCAATAATATTTTTAAGTCAAATGTCGAAGAAGAGATGAGGCTGTCAAGCGTATTCTTATGGGGGTGACTAAAAAGGTTTCTGACCATGACACAATCTTTTTGGATAGGTCGTTCCCTAGGTCTGAGGTGGAAGTGGCTTTACGAGGAATGAATCCTTCCAAAGCTCCGACCATTGCTGGCTCGAACACTCGGTTTTTTCAGAAGTATTGGGATATTGTTGGAAATGATGTTGTGGAGTTGTGCCTTGGTATTCTTAATGAGGGAAGGAGGTCGGAAATTTGAATAGAACTGTTATCGCTCTTATTCCAAAAGTCCTTACTCTATTAAGATCAATGAATTCAGACCTATAAGCTTATGTACTACTATTTATAAAATTATTGCTAAAACCATGACTAACAGGCTTAAAGGTTTCATGCACAAAGTTATTTCTCCGAACCAGGTAGCCTTTGTGCCTGGTAGACTTATAACAGATAATGTTATTTTGCGCTTTGAATGCATTCATTCTATTATGAAACGTAAAAAGAGTAAAAACGAGTGGGTTGCGCTTAAGCTCTACATGAGTAAGGCATATGACCGGGTTGAGTGGAGGTTTCTATTCGACATGATGAGAAAGTTGGGTTTTACGAGCAGTTGATTAGTAGAGTAGATAAATGTATTTCTTCTGTCAGGTATGCTATGAAGATAAATGACACTCATTATGGGGAGATTATTCTGCAAAGAGGGCTGAGGCAACGGGATCCACTGTCTCCGTATTTGTTTCTAATATGTGCAGAGAGATTATCAGCTCTTCTAAACAGGGAATAATCACTAAACTCATTTAAAAGCCTTAAAGTTAATCATTTTTGCTCGTTTATTTCTTATTTATTCTTTACTGATGAGAGTCTGGTTTTTTTCAGGGCGGATGAGAAGAGGTGCGCCAAGATCAAAGATATTCTCAAATGCTATGAGGTGACTTCTGGTCAGGAGATAAATTATGACAAGTCGAGTGTGTTATTCAGTAGTTGTTTCGGTAATGCTAAGGCTTTTGCGCTTAGTAAGGCCCTGGGAGTTAAGATTAATAACAATTTTGGGGTCAACTTGGGCATGCCTTCACAGAATCAGAAAGACAAAAAAAGCCTTATTTAGCTCAATTAGGGGGCGGCTGGATAAGTGCTTACAAGCGTGGAAAGGGAAGCTGCTTTCGAAAGAGAGCAAAGAGGTGCTAAATATTAAGGAGATTGGTCAAGCAATCCCAACATTCTTTATGAGTTTTTTTAAACTTCCAAATTCTTTTAATAAAAGTTTGGAGAAAATGTGTGAAAAAATTTTAGTTGGGGAGTGATGGTGATAGGAGTAAAGCTCACTGGGTTGCTTGAAAGAATCTGTGCTGGAGGAAAAATGCGGGCGGGTTGGGGTTCAGGAACTTAAATTTGTTTAATCAAGCTATGCTTGATAAGCATAGTCAGAGGATTCTTAAAAACCCTGATAGTCTTCTTTGTAGGTTTCTTTCTGGCAAATATTTTTAAGATGGTATTTTTTTGAAAGCTCAGCTGGGTAGTAATCCTTCTTATACTCTGAGAAGTATCTTGTGGGGAGGGAGTTGTTTGAGCAGGGTTACAGATGGAAAGTTGGTGATGGTACGGGGATCATTATTGGCCAAGATCCTTGGATTGCTAGGGTGGGGAATCCTTATGTTATCAAGGCTTATGAGGACTGGAGGAATAGTAGAGTGGTAGATATTATCCTAGGGGAGGGTAGTTGGAATGAGGAGGTTATTACAAAAAAAAATTTGTTTGGAGGACGCCGAGGTAATCCTTCGAACTCCTCTTTGTGAGTCGGCGGGGGGAGGGGGGATGATATTATATGGAATTGTTGCCTTAAGGGTACGTTCTTGGTTAAGAGTGCCTATCAACTTGCGATGTACCTGGCGAATCGTGGTTTGGCTTCTTCCTCTAGAGGGGTTGTTTATGCTTAAGTGTGGGAAAGTTTCTGGAGCACCTCTGTTTTCCAAAAATTAAGATTGGGGCGTGGAATGTGATTGCTAATGCTATCCCGACTAGGTGTAATATTTTAGGCTGAAGGGTTGATGTGGATGTTAGGTGTCCATTGTGTCATAAATGGAGCGAGTCGAATATGCACATTATTAAGGAGTGTAAGCATTCTATTAGAATGTGGCTTGAGTTTTTTCCATCCTTAGTTGATTTTAAGGATTATTTTCTGAAGGTTGATAAAGGCATTGAGTTTTGGGAGAGACTGTGTTTGAGAGTCGGTAGGAAAGAAAGATGTAAGACTATGATTTTAATCTGGAGTTTATGGATCAATAGAAATGAGGTTTAAAATGGCAATAGATCTTTTAATTTCCATAGGCTCCAGGTGTGTGTGGCTAAAATGATTAATGCTTTTAATTCCTCTTTTTCAGGTTCTTTGGGTGATGTTGGGAGATCGATCGAGCTCAAGGTGGAAAGGTGGAAAGCTCCTCCGCAAGGGTTCTGGAAGCTAAATTTTGATGTCGCAGTTAATCCGAGTTCGGGCGTGGGGAGGATTGGCTGGATGGTTCAGGACTGCAAAGGGAAGCCGATAGTTGTGGGAATCAAAGGCGGCTTCAAGAATTGCTCGGTCAAAGTACTCGAAGGGGTGGCGATCAAAGAGGGTTTGAGAAATTTGGTGGATCTCGGCTCATGGACTCCCCCGTTGATTGTGGAATCTGATCCTAAGGGGGTGGTGAAGCTTTGTTGGGGGTTAAGAGAGACTTTTCGGAGTTTAGTAATGTAGTTGTTGATATTGGGCTTTTATCCCAAAGGCTGGGGAATGTGTTCTTTCTCTTTTGTAATAGAACTTGTAATGGGGTGGCCGATGAGTTGGCCAAAAGCCCCTGTGAGGATTCTATTGTCTGGAACTTCTTATTTTCTTTTGAGGAGGTTGGGTCTTCATTTTGGAGGGTTAAGAATTATGGTAGACGATTACCTCGGCGATGTGGCCTCTAGATTGGAGGAAGACTGTGTTGGTTGTTGATTTATAGAACTTTGTTTTCATAAAAAAAAAACATTTGGAGCATGTATTTGTTGTTTTATAAAATTTAGAATTGAACATGATATGATAAAAAAATGTTTTAGAGTGTGTTTCTTGTGATAAATTCTTTAAATATAGTGTTCTTTAAATTAAAGAATTAAATTGTGATTAATATTATTTTTGATTGAATTGTCTTCTTTATCACATATTATAAATAAAGAATTGTTGATATTATTAATTTTTAGTTCTTTTATTGTTTTCTAATCTTTTTGTAAAAGTACATAGCTATCAGGTTCTTTATTTTTTCTAGACAACAACTACTAAATTTGAGGTGGATCGTTTCGACGGGAAAGGTGACTTTGGGCTATGAAAAATAAAGTGGACTTCGCAATTTCGGAAAAGAAGAATGTTCCTTCAAGCTTGACCGATGATCAACTTTCGGAGATGAACACAAGGTTACGCATAGCTTGACTATTCTGCACTTTTCGAATTCGATCATTCGGTAAGTACGAGGAAAGAGACGGCATGCTCGCTATGGAGCAAGTTGGGGATAACATTCCAAAGCGCATCGATGTCAAGTAAGATCTATTTGAAATCTAGATTTTTTTTTAGTTTTAAAATGGAGAACAGTAATAGTATTGAAAGAAACTCTAGATGAATTCAATGATATAATTTCTGAAATGGAAAATATAGGAGAGTTCTTTTCTGATGAAAATCATGTGATTGTGTTAGTTAATGCTCTTTCCGATGCTTATAATGATGTTAAATCGGCCATGAAATTTGGTAGGTATAGTTTAACTTGATGTTGTTCTCGCCGCCATAAAAGTAAAGGACCAAGAATTGAAAGAACATAAAAAGACGATTTCTATGTCTTTGTATGTTAGAGAGAGATCGAGAATAGGGATCATTACAACAATAATAAATATAGGGGTAAGAATTATGGTAGGTCCAAGTTTTGTTTGTAAGTTTCAGACAATTACTCTTTATATGGTATTCATATGACAATAGTAGTATTTCACATTACTTGCTCCCTTGACTTTGACCTACCATGAAACGCCACATCAAAATTTGCTGCCACCTCGATGAAGTCGCGAAAAGATGCGGCTAGATCTGCTGCTCAGCCAGAAGCTGCGATGACATCTGGACAAGTTGCATCAAACATTATTGCCTCATATGCTTACGAGAGACCTTTGATGCGCAGTCGCTCAAAGTCAACTGAGATAAACGAGTATCGATCTACCCCACAAGTGATTGCGAGTAGGATTGCAAAGCAACTTCAAGAAATTTTTGATAAAGTAATCAGCAAAGATAATTTGTCGTTTGATCAAGTCATTCTAACAATCATTCAAAAAGCAACATCAAACCCTGATGTCATGTCTGTAATGATGGCCGGTGTAGAAGCAGACGACAGAATGACAGAGTTCGAGAGGAAGCTCGAACAAATGCAAACAACAATTGAAGATCGGGACTTGGAGATTGCTTTTCTGAAAAATTAGTTGCAGAATAGAGAAGCAGCTAAATCAAGCCAAGCCTCTATTGAACGAAGAACAGATAGGGAAAAGCTGCTAGAGTAACACCACAACATTCAACCTCGATCGCATCCTTATCTGTTCAACAGTTACAAGATATGATTACTAATACAATCAGAGTCTAATATGGTGGTCCAAATCAGAGTTCTCTCATGTATTATAAATCATACACAAAGAGAATAGACAACTTGAGGATGCCTACAGGATATCTACTGCCTATGTTTCAATAGTTTGACGGAAAGGTAACCCCAAACAACATGTTGTGCACTTTGTAGAGACTTGCGAAACTGCTGGAACTCGAGGAGACCTTCTCGTCAGACAGTTGTCCGTACCTTAAAATGGAACGTGTTTGATTGGTACACTGACCTAGAAGATAAAATTATAGACAGTTGGGAAGAGTTAGAGAGAGAGTTCCTTAACCGGTTTTATAGATGCAAAAAAAAAAAAGTAAAGAAAAAAAAATGGTGACCACTGCTGCTATAAGGCAGGAGTGACATCATTGTTCAGGAGTGACCACTGCCGCTGGAAAGCAGGAGTGACATCAGGCAATGACCGAGGTGACCATCGCCGCCCGGAGTAGTGCAGGATATCACTGATGTGAAAAAAAAAGTAAAAAAAAAATGGTGACCACCTCTGCCGGAAGGTAGGAGTGACATCACTGTTCATGAGTGACCACCGCCGCTGGAAGGCATGAGTAACATATGCAATGACCAAGGTGACCACCGCCGCACGAAGCAGTGCAGGAGTGACATCACTGATGCAAAGTAAAAAAGTTAAAAAAATGGTGACCACCGCTGCTAGAAGGCATGAGTGATATCACTTTTCAAGAGTGACCACCGCCTCTAGAAGACATGGGTGACATCATGCAATGTCCAAGGTGACCACCGCCCACGGAGCAGGGTAGGATTGATATCACTGATGCAAAAAGAAAGTTATTAAATGGTGACCACTGACTAGAAGGCAGGAGTGACATCATTGTTCAGAAGTGACCACACCGCTGGAAGGCAGGAGTGAAATCATCCAATGAACAAGGTGACCATCGACGCTCGGAACAGTGCAGGAGTGACATCACTTATGCAAGTAAAAAAGAATCTTAAAAAAAATTGTTGACAAACAATCGACAATACGCAACAACATTTAGTCGATTGAAAACTAAAATAATAATAATAATAATAATATCCATTCAACAATAAAAGATCTAGACGAAAAAAAAAACCTACATTAGATTTTCTATTTATCTTCATATTCAATAAGAGACAATGGCAGGGAACGATTTTGGGTAGAACCCATACATTGAAAATAAATAAGCTCAATCAAAACATATATATATATATATATAAACACATCATCAATAAATAAATAAATAAAATTGCGTGCATAAAATGATAAGATCGATAATTTTAGGTAAATAAGTAAACTAATGTATATACATAACTACCTTTTGATTGCTCTCTTTGCGCATAGAAAAAAAAACATAGCAACTTTTACACATATTCTTAATAAATCACTAACAATTTCAACGAAAACTTGTAAAAAAAAATTAGTATCTTTTTTTTTCTTTCTTATGATAGATTCAATGAAAATTTATTTAAAAAAAAAAAAAAAAAAAAAAACTTGCATGTACTTTACTTTGGCGTCAATAATCTCCAATCGGGAGTAGCTAAGACTAGTAGAAAACGCTCAATCCACGGTTATAGAACTATTTAAAAAAAAATCTAACAATAAAAAATTTATTGAAGAGGTTGAGATTTAAATATTTTCTAAATCTTGATTTAACGATAAAATCAAAACCTCCATTTTTATTTTTTATTTTTTTTAGCTTCTCGATTATTAAGAGAATAAATTGGGAATAATTTAAAATAAAATTTTTTTTATTCTTTTGTTTGGTGTTTTTTATATATACATTAAAAAAATTATCCAA
>JBBMEG010032548.1:0-21834 GCA_037832605.1 Cyclanthera cordifolia
CCTCAAGATCCTTTTTGATCACTAGATCACTCCAGATGGTTCATTGTAACACATAATTGAGCTAGTGGTGGAAGAACAAGAGGCCGGTAGAACAAATGAAACAGTTTATTTCAAAAGATTTGGTATACCTTATGGAGAGTGGTGGAGTTAACCGAATTATAGAATCGTGTGTCGGCTTAGCAAGAACTCCCCTTTCCTTCAACTTCATGCAAATATCATACGCAGAAACGGGAGATAAAGCTTTTCCTTTGAGCTCCACAGCATTGAATAAACCTCTACCTCGAACAGCCTTGATATATTGTGGGAATCGTTCCTGAATTTTGACGAGCTGATTTCTGAGCTCCTCTCCTAATTTAGCTGATCTGTATTTAATAAGTGAAAAAATTTCAACATTTTATGATATTGTTCAAAGAACAAAAAAAAAAATGAAGATAGTAAAGGAATTGACAAGAATACGACTTGGGAAGTATAATACATTATGACATCAATCTAAATTTGCTCCATACCTTTCAGCAAGTTTCTCATCTTTGATTACTTCAAGTGAGGCAATAGCAACTGCACTTGCCAGAGGATTTCCCCCAAAAGTACTATGCATGATGTGATGAAGAGCATGGTCAGTCTTAATTTGATATCACAACAGTAGTTTCACAAAATTTGAGAAGAAAAAAACAGATAACGATGGGTACAAAAGAAGTCATGGTTGAATTATGTCAAACCACCAATCACCCTAAAAGCTTAAACCGATAGATTGAGATAAATTTAATTATATCAACTAACTCTTCCTCTCACTTGTGGACTTAGAAATTTAAGAAATGTCCTATAAGTGGAATTAATTTAAATGGGTAGGAAAACGACACGACGGGGATTCGAACTCAGAACCTCCTGCTATGATGTCATGTTGAATTACGTCGAACCGCCAATCAAACTAAAAACTTAAACCGATAGATTGGAGTAAATTCAATTATATCAACTAACCTTCCTAACTCATTTAACTATAGGCATGGACTATTCAATTGTTTGAAATGACAATATTTAGGCCATATAATTGGCTTTGTTCCAGCTCCAAAGTAGACAACCAACAGCCTCTGTTCCACTAAACTTGGAAAAGGACTGACAAACTTTTTATAGAAAAAAATATATAATTATAAGAGAAGGTGCATCTTCAGTAGTACTGTAGTCCCCAATTAAACAAGGCAGAACTTTTTGGGCGGGGGATTTGAACTCATAGCATTTTGCTTACTAGGTCATACACCATGCACATGCTTATGAAAACTTCTTGCTTCAAATGTTCTTTGGGTGCAAGGAAGGTCTTTCCATTTAGAAAAGTAGCAGAATGATCCATTGTTCATATTAATTAAGACTGGGTTCAATTACAAAATTCATGCTTAAGTTATTCCCAAGGGTTTCTATAGTGAAGCCTAGTATAAAAGTTCACAGGGAAATCCCAAAATAATAATAATACACAACTCAAGCTTCATTATGTAGCAGAGCACAAGAAAACTTCAACAAACCAACTTTTCAGTTAAAATTTTTTGTTACTGGCCACCATCTTGTCTGAAGAGCAGTTAAGTAAGAAATGTATAAAGATAAGGAAACCAAGCTTGTGTGTACAGGATTTAATATTGTTAGTTGATATAATTAATTTATCTCAAACCTACTAGTAGGTTAAGCTTTCGGGTTGATTGGGGGATTTACATAGCTCGACGTGAAATTAGAGTAGGGAGTCCTGAGTTCAAGTTCCTACCAACTCGTTTACCTCCTCATTTAAAATTAATTCCACTTGGGCGATATTTTCTAAAATTTCCAAGTCCACGAGTAAGGGGGAGTGTTAGTTGATATAATTAAATTTACCTCAATTCACTAGCTTAAGCTTTTGGGTTGATGGGTAATTACACACCCTCAAAGTTTTGATTTTTATAGCCTTGTTAGACACAAGTGTCCTTTGATCCTATTCTTTGTTAATCAATGCAATTGCCAGGTAGAGTTTTGTAAAAAAGGTTAAAAAGGAGGCATTGTTAAAGGCTCTTCTCAATGGAGGGACAAAATGTACTTTTCACATCTTCAACTTGCAGATGTCATTTTCCTCTTCCCATTTTGGATAACAGCAAGGTCCCTTTCTTCAATTCGGTCAAGAGTTCTGAGCTAAGCTATAAAACTAATAATTAATTTCATTAAATACTTGGTTGTACCAATCCAGAGGAAGAGGTGCAAGTTGCTGCTAGCTTGTGGGGCTTCAATTTTGGAACCTGGTATTTTGATAATGATTGATTATTTTGGCTGGCTTAGCAAGTGGACAATTCTGCACTGCAATGTGCGAGCAGTTAGCTAATCTTCTGATAGGTTTGGGGACCTTAGGATATTAAAGAATAGTAGAGGGACTTATGGGCAATTGGTTAGAAAGTAAGTTAGGAGATTTGGGTTATAAATAGGAGGGCCATGTATAAGAAAGGGATCAATGAATGATAAGTGAATTGGGCTTGAGAGATCTCAAGAATTAGAGAGGGTCCAAACTCCACATACCTCAAACGATTTGGTTATCGTGTATTCGTTATGATTTGTGACTAATAGATTCGGGTTCTTATCATCTTCCTACCTATTTTGGTCAGTTCTACTAACTTCGTGAGTCATATCCAAGTAAAAGAATTATCTGTTTTGGCTGATAATTTTGGTCAGTTTTCACCAAACCTCTAACTTGAAAGAAAAAACACACTCCTCGGAGAGTAAACAACTTACTTTAATGGATAACTGAAGATTTACAAGTCAAAAGTTAGAAGAGGGGAGAGTCTATTTTATGAATCTAAACAGAAGTAACACACCTCCCGTGCTCTCCTGGTTGGATACAAAGCATTACATCTTTGTCAGCAAGAACAGCACTTACAGGGATTACTCCACCACCCAATGCTTTCCCCAGTATCTGAAATTTAAAAAAAATATATATATATATCGTGAAGTTTATTGGCAGAGAAATTTAAGAATTAATGAGGCCTTTGGTTAACATCGAGCAGTTTAAGCTCTTTAAGGAATAAGACATATGATTATTTCAAAAAGAAAAAGAGGTGCCAAGATGTATGGAGGTACCAACATTTAATTGATTTAGCACCACAGCAATTCCACCTAGCATTTACTTTAGCCTCTTTTCTTAATTTTCATAAAGTTACAAAAACAACTAGTGCAAAGAGATTTCTTTTTTTCAAGTAAACCTCGAAAAAGAAAGACATAGATGAACAAATATTAACAGAAGCGTGGCAACAAAGCTCAGAACACAACTCGTTTACTGTGAGCTTTGCAAATATAGTTTCCATGAGACCTTTGAAAATATAATGCAATGTGCTTTGAAAATAAAATATGTAGCACAATGCAGTAAGAAACTTCCAACTCATAGTATTTGTTCATAAAGTCAACCAACCTTGTCCTTGAGCCAAATATACTTGAATGAATAACTTAATAATAAGCATGAATTAGGAAAAGAAAAAAAAAAGTATAAAAAAACTTAAATAAAAAACAAGTTGAGAGTGTGTTGAGCAAATAACTTCGTAAAATTTGGAAAAACGAAAAAGTTACCGACTTCTCTCACAAAGATGGGGGCAGGGGGGTATTAAACCCGATCATTCCTATATTTCAAGGTTTTCATTATTCCAAGAACTATGAGCTTTAGAAGCTTTTGGAGATCTAATGTTTTAAGTTTTTAACACCTTGACTGCATTTTGCATGTCAAATTTTCTTGCGATGGAAGAGAAAGAGAGTGCATTACCACTAAATCTGGTCTGACATTTTCCCAATCACAAGCCAGCAATTTTCCTGACCTTGCTAAACCGGATTGTATTTCGTCAGCAATCATTAAAATATTATACTTTGTGCAAAGATCTCTCACAGCTTTCAAGTAACCATCAGGGGGAATAATAACCTAAGATAGTATCAAAACATCCACACAAAAATTATTCAGAATTCTGAAAGGAAACTGTTAGAGTCAATAAATCAAAGTAGCAATCCTCATTTTTCATTAGTATAAAAAAAAAATTGTTAGATCATAATACATACCCCTGCCTCTCCTTGAATGGGCTCAAACAAAAATCCAGCTATTCGGTCTCCATGTTCTGCACACCATAAGAATGACAAGCAAAAAGTAAAACTGAATGTCAATCAGGAATCTCTCTTACAAAGTGAAATTGGGTTGTCTAGTGGTCAAAGAGGGCTTGAGAATTTTTAGAGATTAAGAGTTATGAGTTTAATCCATGGTGACCACCTACCTAGGAATTAATTTACTACGAGTTTCTTGACAATCTAATGTTGAAGGGTTAGTTGGCTTGTCACGTAAGCTAGTCTGGACACTCACGGATATTAAAAAAAAACTAATATGTATGATTGTTTTATTGTAAAAATATGTGAACAAGATGCCTATTTTATAATTCTAATTGGAAACAAATTTCATGACATGTAATTTTTTTTGTTTTTGGAAACCGGATAATTGGAGCTTTGCTCCACTATACCCAGGGAAACCACTCCCGTCCCTAGGCCAAGAACCGTGAGACATCGAAGGAATAGAGACAAGGGAGGTGTCAACAAATTAATGTCACATACTCACAGGTGGTTTTCGAACATCGGATCTTGAGGGGAGCACACCTTCAAACCCCAAGACTTCGACCACCGCGCCACCCATTGGGGGCAATTTCTTGACATGTAAATTATAAACACGAGGGTAAGTGGTAACCATGTCTTGAAATTATAGATTCACCCAACCTTTAAAGATTTTATCAAGGGCAACGGCATCACCAAAATCAACTTTAACATGTCCAGGCAACAAGGGTCCAAATTCACGGGTCGCTTCATTGTCACAGCTCATGGAAATAACAGCCAATGTGCGGCCATGAAAGCACCCACAACATGAAACAATAATTGCCTGCATATGTGAGAGAAAAGATAGGGATTATGTTTTTGACATAACAACATGAACTATATGAAATGGTTTCATTACACTTTTACTTGTAAAATTCAATCAAAGTAATTTTCAAGCTACTTACAGCACTCGTGTACAAGGCTAATCATCCTAAATGATCCCAGCTAAAATGGAGTATGGAGAAACTTTCAAATTTTGAAGACCGCATCTAAATTATTACACAAAAACTCTGAGACGGTACCTCATCTTTGGGAATCTTCTTCTTCTTGTAACCCCATTTCCTTGCCAATTTCAAAGCTGTTTCCACTCCTTCAGCACCAGTGTTCATTGGAAGCACCATATCATAGCCAAAAATTTGTGTTAAGCACTCAGCAAATAAGGGAAATTTATCATTGTAGAAGGCTCGAGAGCTAAGAGTGAGTTTTTCTGCTTGTTCTTGGAATGCTTTGACGATCTTTGGATGGCAATGTCCCTACATATTACATATTATCACAACTAACAATGTTATTAACACATTTGAGATAACTTTTCGACGAATAAGAATTAGAAGAACCCTCCCTAATTATTTTGATATTAAATGAAGAAAAAAGTATGTCACACGAATAACGTTCACATTTAGTTCACATGATGCATGGATATCAATTACACTCATGTACCTGGTTGACAGCAGAATAAGCTGATAGAAAATCCAGATATCTCTTACCCTCTGGGTCCCAAATGGATGATCCCTTTGCTTCAGAGAATACAACTGGAATTGGATGGTAGCTGCACAACGCCATAAAGTAAACCATCAATAAGGGCAAAATCAACAGTACATTAACAACTAACACCCCATCACAACTTGAGACAAGACACCCTACATAAAGCTACCAACAAATGACATAAGGGTAGATAATCTACAGATTGCAAAACACTTCTCTAGGTCGAAAAGAGCCACAATAGCAACCTCATGGCATAGGAGCCAACAAGAGCAATAGCCAAGGCCCAAGCAGCATAAGTATGCAAACACAACCATTGGTCACGGGTTCGAATCCACTAACCCCGATTGTTGTTGAACTCAAAGCATAGGAGGCGCATATTTTAGGCATAAAAGTCATGAGTACAAAAGCTTCTTTGAGTAGTCAATAATATAACCACCAAACATTAATTTCGCATTATGAATGACATCTTCTGGTAGAGACCTTTTAAGCACGGAACTCAGAAGCTGACTACATCGAAAGTTATCCTAGTTTCCATGAAGAAATGAAGAAAAGAATCTAAAGAATAAGCATGTCATCGAAGAAACAGACGAGTGGGAGGAAAAGAGAGAACCCGGAAGTTAAAACATTAAAAAACAACAGAATTCACAGCATAGCAAACAAGACTATGAAAACCACGAGAAGGGTAGCTCACTTATGGGCGCTATGATCTTTTTCCATATCGATGAGCTTCTCAGAAGCTGGAAAAGAAGAGGCGCTGCTTTCAGGAACCGTAGAATACGGCTGCCTTCCCCTGTAGGCCAAGCTGATCAAACGTTGTAGCTGCCTTCTGGACGCCATTGAAGAAAGGGTTTGTCGCAAAATCTTGAAATCCCAAACAAATTCCCTTCTGGGTTTCACCTCACAGCTTTCACAGACCAAAATATCCAAACCCCACAGCCTAAAAGAGAAAAATTTGGGAGCAATCTCTCTTTAAATTAAGTACGCCCACTAGTTAATCGCTGTCGTCTGTTGCTTTTGCTTGTCGTGTCGTCGCAGCCGTAATAAAAGCCGACATTTTTGCTATAACACAATTCCGTGACGCGACGCTGTATTCAAAGAACAAAAGCAACAAATCTTGCAAAATCTTGATATTAGGAAAGGTGCAAGTGTGTGTATGTCTGATCTTATCTTATCTAATGAATTTTCTTATTGATCCTTTAAATTAGGATTGAAACGAATTTTGTTTAGTTTTTGGTTTACATGCTTTTATAATTTATACTAAACTTTTTACTTCAAAATCAATGGAAAGACATATCATTTTCTGTGGAATATAATAATTTTATGCTTTAATATTTTATTAGATACGATAGAGTTTTATCTCGAAATTAATTGATGAAAACTCACACACCATATAAATGTGTTGAAAATTTATTACTTTTCGATGTAGGATAAGTGTCAAAATGTGAGTATCTTTGACAAAATTTCAAAATCAAACTATGAAGCTTTGTGCTATCTCTAGTTGATGATAAATATATTGTCATTTCATATGAAAATTATGAATATTTCTAAACTTTGTTTCTTCACGTTTAAGATTCTTTTATTACGTGTTCAAGTCTATTTATGTTTCTGTTGACAATGGTTTATTAAATATGATATGTTATTATAATAGCGGAGTTATAATAAATGACATTTAGAGTTCAGATTAATAATAATTATAATAGATTGTGTTTGAAGGATTTTTTTTTTTTTTTTAACTTTTAAATATATTGAATTTAAGCTACAAAATTTACAAATAATAAATAAAGTAGTTTTGTTAAACATAAATTTAACGTTTATTTTTTTAATAAAAAAATTTGTCTATTTTTAAAAATGGTACTTGACATAGTTTGTAAATTAGACAGGTTTCTATATTTATATATATAACCGTATCAAATTTTACTAAATACTCATAAAAAATTATATATATATATATATATATATATATATATATATATATAAATGAACTTTTATTACAATAATTATTTATAAATATTTAAAATAAAAATCTTCATTATAAACACTAATTTTAAATACTTTTGAAATCTACAATCAAATAAATTTTTGTGTATTATCATTACTTTTAAATACTCAAAATAAATATTCAATATATATACTAATTCTAAATAATATTAAAATGTTAATCCAATAATTCTTACAACATAAATAAAACAAACTAAAAAAAAATGTTATTTTACCTGATTTATTCATTGTTTCTTGTTTCTACTCTCATCCGCAAAGAGAAAGCGAAAGAACTGTAATCGCCGACCAAGTTCGCCTCTGCTCTGCAGGTTGCCACCGTCGCTCTCTCTTCGTCTACTGCGGTATGATTCTCGAGCTCTTTTCTTTATTAATTTCTCTGTATTAGTAGCAATCGTTTATACCGATTTCTGATTCTTTTCTCTGTGAATTTCTTATCCCGGATTACTTATTCTATTGAGCGACTTTTCTGGCTAATTGTATTAGTAGCAATTTTATCGGCCAAGAAATCTTTTATGAATACTGCCATTCTATGCTCCAGATATTTCATTTCGTTGGACGCTTTGAGCCTTATAGGTGATTGAAAATTACCACCATCTGATTATTGGGTTTCTGTTAGGGCTGAACATGAATTGGCTGTATGTTGAGTTCAAAATTGAACTAAACTTGGAGTGGCCTTTGTTTAATGGCAATTGATTGATTAGCTGTGAGATTAAGGGTTTAATTTATAGGAGCTACTTGCTTAGAACAGTGATCCCAAGATTTTAAAAGTTTAAAGGCGGCCCGGAGGTTTTTTCTCCGAAATAGGCCAAGCAACTCAATTTTAATAAAAACCTTATAAAAATTATAAATTTATGTAAATGTGTATGGTAAAATATAATACATACTTAAAAATACATAAAACATGAACATCACACCAACACTAATAGGATTATTTTTTTTTTGAATAAGAATCAATTTTATTGAGGAATTTGTGAAGCACTTATAGTGAATACTGAATACAACAAAAACACAAAAAATGAGATAGGAGAGGAAACTAAGCCAACAAATGATCAAATTGACGGTTTTGAAATGATTATGTGCATAAGAAACCATATGAGTAAATATGTAATCTAAATGGATGAATAAAACAATGTCTGAAAATGAGATCGTGAACAAAGTCTGAGTAGTAAAATTGGTAATAATTCATATTATTATGGTTAAAATTCTTATATTTTACATAATTTAGAAATTAATACTATTCTTCTAGTTAATCTACGAGACATAGGGATTTTAAACCTATGTGCATTATCCTAGAGGTGTAAGCCTCTTATGATCCAACAGAGACGTAATACTCGAGACTAAAAGTTCGAGTCTCGTCTTTCCTTGAGGTGAGCTTCAAGGCGTAAGTCTCAATAGTAATAGTCTTTTAAAACATGGGTGATCCTACCTGGCCCTCATAAGCTTAAATCTTGAAATTGGCAGTCTCCCAGTTGAGCTGTTCTATTTGACTTAGGGACACTCAACCAACTCCCTTGAGGTGTTTGACTTATAATGTTTGAATAAATCTATGGACGTTTGTTGATCAAGCTCAACTCTTATCGATCCACCAGTTTGGAGGATCCTTGCATTCGTGGGTGGGCATGGCTTTAATAGAACTATGTGATTTCTGATAGTTCATGCTTCGTCCTTTGCAGGCTTATTGAAGAGAAAAGTGAACTTCATTAACATTAATTCAAGACTAAATTCCTGAAGGGTACTAGTGACTATAGGTAGATTTTAATAGCTTTCTCAAGTTTGCTCTAGAATCTGCTGCCATGACCATTTTTAACCATTTCCTCTAGCTTTTAGGAATTATGCCTGGGATTTAGCCTATTCTTGTTGAAACATCCATGCCTAAAGAGACGTTTTCATTGATCACTAGCCAATCATGTAAAGAGTTCTAGTCCAATTGAGTAATTTTCTTTACTTCACTTTCCCCTCTCTGTACCTCCTACAATTCCTCACTGCAATATCATCTCCAAGATGATCGTGAGAGTTTTTTTTTTTTTTTTTTTTAACAAAAATAACTACTATTAGCTCCAACAATTCCTCAATCGGTTCATAGGCTCATTAGTATTGGTTTTCTTGGTTGAGATTACTAAATAATTGAAGTGGATTTGATCGCTTATAATATGTTCTCTGGTAGTACTATGTGGCACTTCCTCTTCCTCTTATGGGGTTTGTTTTTATGGGAAAAGCAGTTCTCTTAGACCCTGTTTGTTAATCATTTGACTTTTTGTTTTTTGTTTTTTAAATTTTAAGTATATAACTATTATTCCAACACATGCTTTCATTACTTTAATATCTACTCCATATGTTTTTAAAATCAAACCAAAATTTGAAAGCTGAGGCCCCGTTTGATAACCATTTTGTTTTTCATTTTTGGTTTTTCAAATTTAAGCCTATATTAACCTCAATTATCTACATATGTCTCATCTTTTCTTCAAGTATATGAATTCTAACCAAATTTCATAAACCAAAATAATGGTTTTGCTTTCAAAACACAAGTAAGATGTAGGCATCAAAGTCATGATAATTATGTGTTGGAGTAGTAGTTGTTGGCTTAAATTTCAAAAACGAAAAACAAAAAATGAAATAGTGAGAAAGCATTTGGTTCCAAATACTTGTTTTGGTTTATGAAATTTTGTTAGAATTCACAAACTTACATAAGAGATGATAGAATTTTATGTATAGAATTTGAGTAAATACAAGTTAAATTTCAAAAACTAAAAACGAAAAATCAAATGGTTTCATAACTTTGCTGGTTATGATGTGGCTGCCTGATTCCTTCAAATTTTCTTCCTTCATTGATGTTGTTATATGGCTAGGCCCTTTTAAGTGGATTGTGTATCTATTGGATGTTTTTTTTTTTTTATGCATGAGTGTCAAGGCTGGTTTATGTGCTTTTCTTATGTGGATTTGATATCAATTGGATGTTTGAGAGAGTTCCTGGCTTACCTTATTAAGAAGCTTCAATCCTTTTCACAAGGCAACTTTCTCATTTCTGACATTTTTAATCCACGTTTTCTCTCATAGAGTTGTCATACTGGTTTTAGTTGCAATTTTGATGATGTACTTGGTATTGTTCATCATTATGGCTACCTTTGCACTTACAGGGATCACTTGAAGTAACCCAACATGGAACAAGAATCAGAAGTTCCTATAGTTCGGGTTGGGAGCAATGTCGAGTCCATTCCAGATGAGTTAGATCGCATAGGAAAGGTAAGAAAGCTGCTGTTTCGTCGAATGCTCATAGGCATTAAAGATGGAAGGTTTTTCTTGGGTACCTTTCACTGCATTGACAAGCAGGGAAATATCATCCTTCAAGATTCAGTAGAGTATCGTAGCACTCGGCGTAATTCGCCTTCTCCGATGGAACAGCGGTGCCTAGGTCTTATTCTTATCCCCAACTCTTGCCGTGTCTCTTGTCATGTAGATAGTACCATCGATGAACAATTGGCCCTGTTATCAGTCTAGCAAATAAGATCAAGCCCGAGGTTAAGAGAACAGAGAAAAAGAAAGAAAACAGAACTCCGAACACATGTTTGGAATTTAATGTTTATGATTGTTTCTATTTGGATAGGAATATACTAACACAATATGTTCTTTTAGTGGAAATATGTGATCAGGAAATACACTTTTTCACTTGATGATCGATGGAATACCAGAGAATTCTCATTTTCTTTTGTTAATTTGAAGAATGCAATGCAAGCAGAACCTTAAAAAGTGTCCTAATTGGTGGTGCTGTGCTTGAAAGTGTGCTCTTCTCAAGTCTCAAGTTTGAGACATACTTGTGACATTAAATTATAAACACATTGCATGTTTCTATTCCTTCGATGTTTAAAGGTGTCTAGCCTAAAGACGGACATGTTCGAGTTTAGTGGAGCAAAACTTTGATTTTCAAAAAAAAATGATCGTCTTTTCCTTTTTCCTTTTCTTATATTTTTTTCTCTTTCACCTTTATTTAATTTGCTACTTACTCATCATTTTTTATCTTTTTGTTAGAGTGAAATGAAATCCTCCAAGCTATTGTTCATGTTAGCATATTCATTCAATCATGGTTCTTAAAAGCAAGTATGAAAACAATTTGTTCTTCAAAGATGGAATTCCATTTGCCAAATAGCCATAGAAAAACACAAGACAAGAAAGTTTAACATTGGAGTAAAAACTTTCTTCTTTGCATACACAAATGTGTGCATCAATAACAGCTTCAATCATAGAATTAACCAATATAGAGGAGGTAAAATACTTCATAAATATACACACAATCTGGTCCAAGATTTTGAAATGCATACATTTGGATCATACTCTTTAGATAGCGTATTCATTTATATTAGCAAAACTTGATCAAAACCTCTCACTGTAAGGTGTTCCATAAACAATAAGGTATGGCACAGTCCGTACAACTGTGTCGATTGGTATTGCAAAATTAACACCAGAAGACATTCCAGACCCTGCAAGCATAACCAAACAAGAAAAACACAACATTGGATTTGCTTTGTTAATTACTAAGCTAATGCATGGAAATCAGCCAAATTTAAAGCTCTGAAAACTAAGGTAGATGAAGAAATTGAGATCGTTCACCTTTTCGGGTGAATGTCGCTGTGTTGACTCCAATAATATGACCATATGAGTCAACTAATGGCCCCCCAGAATTCCCTGCACAACTTCGATACAAAATTTAATTATTACAATGGATGAAAAAAAAAAAAAAATTAAGAGTGAAGAAGTATAAAAGCATGCAAGACTGTAAGTCCTTGATATGGCGCAATATTGAACCTGCACTAATGGCAGCATCTGTCTGAATAGCTCCCCTAATGGCCCTTCCATTTGGCGAAGGAATTTCTCTGCCCAATCCACTGATCACCTGCTATCCAAACCCTGAATGATTTACGGCTCTCAATTATTTTGTCAATGTATTCTTTCCCACACTACTAATGTTTTTTCGTAAATATTAGTCGATATAATTAAACTAAATACAATTTATCAGCTTAAAATTTTTTGGATTGATGGATGGTTTACGTAACTAAACATGATAGCTTTATGGTTAATTGATAATATATATAATTCAACATGGTATCAGAACAAAAGGTCGTGAATTTGAATCTTTGTCAAGTCGTTTCTTCCCCCAATTAAAATTAAATTTCACTTGTACGACATTTCTTAAAATTTTAAGTCTACAAGTAAAGAGAGTGTTGGTTGATATTATTAAAACTAATCTCATCCCATTGATGTTTTTTAATTGAATGGTAGTTTACATAATTCAATATTAAAAAAAATAAAAAATCATGAGCCTAGAAAAGAATCATACTTCATCCAGGTTCTTTGATGAAGAAAAACATGTGTATGAGATGAGGAAATCTCATAATTTCTATGATTAGCATGTTTATCATGACTGGAGAGAAGTGGTTTCACTTAGAATTTTGTTCTAGGTTGGATGAGAAAATTCAAACTTGGTTTCCTTGAATTAAATGGCGAAAGTTGATGTCTTACTCCTGCTGTCAGTGTTTTCTCATAACCAAAAGGGTTGCCGATGGCATAGCAGCTCTGACCAACACGTAGATTTCGGGAGGTACCAAACACGATTGGCTTTAGTTCACATCCTTCTAGTTCCACCTGAATGTTACGCACACAACTTTATACTCACCAAATCATATACTTATTTTGACAATATAAATCATACTATTATTTACGGTATTTGTTCACTCAGTCCAGTATTCCTCTCTGAGTGTCGAGTCAAGTCACGCGTACCTCGACTATTTATCTAACAAATTCATATGTGGATTCAACACCAGTGATACTCAGTTTTGACAAGCAAAAAGTAAGAATGTTAGTAACTTTTCAAATTTCGACCCTTTTTTTTTTTAATCAAAAAATCAAAACTTCACTCCCATATATTTGGGATAACCACGTATGTCCCTAGGCCAGATACCAAGATATCGTGAGGTGTCTACAAATTAATGTCCCAGGTGAATTTCAAACCTGAGATCTTGAATGAAGCACACCTTCAAAACTCAAGTCTTCGACTACCACACCACTCCTTAGGAATTGAATTTTGACCATATTGTTAAGTATGTATGCTAAAAAGTATAATAGAATCGTTTTTGCTTGTTTCAGTCATTTAAAAGGGAACGACGATATGAATCTATTACACAGGTGGACTTATATTTGCATAAAACATGACTCTCGAGCTATAAGTTAGTTAGCATGTCAATTTCAGGAGATATCGAAATTGAGTGAAGTCATTTCAACTGTCACTGAATTCACAGAACATATTGATTACCTTAAGAACAGCTAGATCATACTCTGGATCAAAACCTACAACTTTTGCTTCCCTATAGATTCCATTTCCTTTAGCATCGACTAAATTTACCTACGGAAGTAATGATAACTGAGAAATCAAGGCTACAAACTTCTAGATTATCAACAAAACACACAGTAGTTAATGAACAAAACCTTACAACGCTGTAATCCACTGTTATCAGTAGCCAATGCAGAAACAACATGGTAGTTGGTTACCTGTACAAGCAGACATGTTTCAGCTGAAAATTGGCAGCAGATGAGCACTAGCTGAGAAATAACTAGTTGAAATAATTTAGATTAAGCGCAAGCAAATTACTGTCATATTATATCTGATCCAAGGGATAAACATGTTCATTTTCTTCAATTTTATGAAATGGAGATTCCTTTTTATAACATCTATGCAGATAAGTGCACGATTACCTGTTTCTTTCTTTTTTTTCTTTTTCTCTCTCTCTCTCTCTCTCTCTCTTTTTTTTTTGAATTCTACCCCAATTAGAAATGAGATTCAAACTCATAATCTCTTAATCACCTACCCAACCTTTTACACTTATACTGATTGAATTATTCCTAGTTACCGGTTTAAACACTTTTTCTTTAAATATTTATCATTGAAACAAGTGTTTTTAGTTGCGCCTCTTGTAACATTTTATTGATACACAAATTTCCACCTGATGATAAATATATTTCATTTCTTTTGGTCATCTCTCGAGTTTGTTTGTTTTTATTTTTTTCAGAATACAAGAATGGAAGAAGAAAAGAGCTCACAATATGACCAAATTTATCCCAAACAAAGCCCGAACCAGTCCCTTTAACCTTCGCATTTTCATCCCCAACAAGTAGTGCCTCTTCAGAAGGATTCTGGGGTTTTCTAACAATTTCAACATCCTTAATGTAAACAACGGAAGGCGAAGTTTCCTACATTGCAATCGAAACCCAACAGATTAAAGAAAGAAGCAAGACCTAATTTCAATTGAAAGTGAAGAACTGTACATACACCGTCTCAGAGAATGAGATGAACCTGGAAAAGATGAACGATTCGATCTTCTTCTTGAGGAACTTCGTCTTGAAATTGGGGAATAGCGGCGTGAGTGGGAACAGGGAAAGCGAGCAGGGAAGCCACTATAGCAGTTGGCGTGAACACCATTGCTCTTCGCGAAGTGAAGGGTAGAGAACTTTCTGAAGAATTTGTGGGAGCTGAAATTGGAAGATGATGAAATCCCAGAGCGCCCAACGCCATTGTTTTCCTTTTCAGGTCGCTTCAACTAACCAAACCCCCTTTCCAGTTTCATCTTATCTTTACCAGTTTCATTATCTTCTTTTTCATACGATATGGAAGAGATATTAAATTCCAAGTTTTTTTTTTTTAAGGGAATATGCTCCAATTGTTTAATTTTGTAGTTCTATTTTAATTAATTTTTCTAGATTTGGATAGTAATTTAAAACTCCGTTGATTATCTTAAGTAAACATTTAATACTGTATTATATAAATTATTATTTCATAGGTTAAAAATTGGTATTTGTAATTCTACTTCTATTAACCATTTAGCCAATTAAAATAATGTAAAAGTGGAAATAAAATTGATCATTTTTCTCATTCTATATATATGCACACACATATACGTAGATTCTCCACACATGAAGTACTTGTGTGGCACCAAAACATGCATGTATTTTTATGTAGATATCTCTTTCATTTTAATGTATACAAAATGTTTTTCTCATCACTCAACTAACAAACGTATAATGCATTACTAATTGTTATACGATACTTAAGAGAAGTCGGAGAAGACCTAATCTTAACATAGTGTTGGATCAGCAGTTGACTCAAGCTTTTGGTCAGCTAATCCCTATGTAAAGTGGGTCGGTCACACGACGATCCTAGGTGGCGTGGGTCAGCCACATGTGAACCTAGGTGAAGAGGGTTGGCTACTTGTCGACTCGAAGCAACATGAGGTCGACCACACGCAAAAATCTGAATCTCCGTGTGTTGGCCACGTGCCGACCAGAACCCACGTGGGTCGATTGGGCTTTAACCCGAACCTCAATCTAGAACCCGAGTTCTTTGAATAATCAAGATGGAGGCTCCCGTTACCCTCATTTATTCCAGTTAAGAGTCCAGTTGGACCTCGAGTCCGTTGGGGCTCCATGCACCTAAGATCCTCACTTCAGATCTCTTTGGAAAGAGGAAATCCAAGGTAGGGAGGGACGATTTTTTCTTAATAAAATGTCAAAAGAAGGTATAAGTTCCGAGTCGCTCTAAAATTCTCGACTAAACCTTAGTTTTTATCTGACTTAGGCATTGGAAAGCACGTGGCTCGCACCACATCGATGTCTAGTGTTTTTTATTAAGTAGGTATTTACACAAAATTTAATTTAGGCATTAACATTAATTTTGTATAAGATTTAAATATAATATTTTTCTTCAAAAAAAAAAAAAAAAATTTGATAATTGGCTAAAAATTCTTACAAGAGCAATTGAAAACAACAATTTAAGCCTGAAATTGGTTGTTATGAAATAGGAGTTAGTGATCAAAATTGGGTTTAATTATTATACATCTGAAACAACCATCATAAGCCGACACACATGATCATATTTAAACAAACTTGCAAATATTTTACAGAATCATGACTTGATCATCTCATTTACCTTTTGGATTTGTTCAAATCAATTTTCACCAAATCTCATAATTATTTGGTAAAATATTACACACATCGTACAACTTCTAGATCTTGAAATGAACATTAACAGTCAAATGTGGCAATTATTCAAACAACCCAGATTTTTTTCTAAAATGAACTCTTTTTTTATTATTACAAATTATAATGGGATGGATTATTTTGATGGTAAGGTGAAGCAGATTGAATCCGGTTCTTCCTCTTTTGTAAAAACCTCTGCAAAGACCTCTTCATGGACAGCCCAGAACCAGAACCAGCTTCGCCGCTACACGACTCGGGCGACGACCGTTCCGATTTCTGTCCACCGCTTGGCGAACACTCCTCCATTGGTCTGGTTGCAAGCATGAATATAGCTCTAGCCTGAAATGCACACCAACAAATTCATAAGTTCCCTTGAAAAACAAAAACAATAAACATGAGGAAGAAGAAAACAAACATACTTGATCTTGTGTAAAATCCGCAACACAAACTCTGCCATTGTAGAAAATAGTCATCAGCTGCTGCTGAGAGTTTTTGCTTGAGTCATCATCCCTGTCGTCGATTTTATTTTTATTAGATTAAATATTCGTGAACTTTCGTATCATATTAGATAATATAAACATCTAGTTACAAAACAACAGCTAGTCTATTTAATAAATGTTGGGATCCTCTAAACGAACTTACAAGAAGCGGTGGAGACGGGGGTGGTGGCGGTCGCCGGAATCATGATTTGAATCAGGAGAAAGACGAAGCTCTAAGTTGCAATTCTGATCCATGAAAACGGGAAGAACAGTCATTAAAACAGAGAAAAGGATTGGATAAAGAAGAGATTTTGGTAGTTAGAAATGGAGGAATCTGCAGAGAATGAAATTAATTTTTGTTTATTTATTTTTATTTATATCTGTGTGCGTGTAGAAGAAAATGGGAAAAGAGACAAAGAAAGCAGGCGTAAAAAAAAACGCACGTTTGAAATGTTTATGATGAGGACTGCTCTGCTGTATCCGCCGCTATTGATTGCTAAACTTTTTTTTTTTTATTTCTATTTTTCGCCATTTTATTCACGTGCGTAAGTCGGCACCTTATTTTTATTATTTTTTTTTCTTTATACAACTCAATAGATTTTACTTACGTTTGAACTTTCAAACTTTACAAGAATTTTAAATAATATTTTTCTATACGTTCATAGTAGTGATTCACACGTTGGTTTATCGGTTTATATCACTTCATTTCCTAAATTTCAATGGTTGGATTATGTTTGATAAAATTTAAAAATTAGTTTATGTTTTTTTTTTAGTAATCATGTCCGTCGCTAGGTTAGACACTCAAAGACATTGAAATAATGAATACTTAGTGAATTTCAAACTTGTGATATGGAGGAAACATATCTTTCAAATCTAAGCCTTCAATCAACTTTGTCACCATTGAAGGGATAAAAAGTAGTTTATGTTATTTATAAATTGTATGTGAATTAAGTATGTAGGTCAAATTTTTGATATATTAATAATTTGTTGTTCTTTCAATCAATTATATTTATTTTTTACTCTCATAATTAAAATATAAATAACTAACTCAGTTATTTTCTTTTTGATCATACCCAGTGGATTAAATTTTACATTTTTTGAAATCCTAAAAACTAAATTTTAGATTTTTATAAATTATTAAGACTAAATTCTAAATTTTTAAATCATAAGCATTCAATTCTATTTTTTAAAACAAAATTTATCTTAAAATTAGTGTTTATCATTTTTGTTTTTTTTTTTTTGTTGAAAAATGGATGCGTGTGAATTTGGGATGTTTGGTTGGTTGTTGTGACTTGGGAGTGTGTTCCCGTGATGGATCCAATTGTTGTTTGTTTTTAGAAAATAAAATATTAGGGTTATAGATGATGTCGGTTTTAATCTCTTTTGACTTTTTTTTTTTGGTTTCCCTTAAACTAATTAATAACCTCAAGAAATTGACATGTGATACAATAAATATGTTTTGGGGTTTTATGAGTATTTTAGAAAAATAATTAAGTGTGAAGAATAATTTTAAATGCTCGATATGTTACTATTACCCTTTACCAAATTGACATGTTTTTTATTAACTTAAAACAGAATTGGTATTTTATAATTTTTAATTAATTTTTCACTAAGAATTTGAGAATATTGGTTAAATTATGTTATGAGATAAAATGTATTAAATTTTCCTTATTATTTAACTTATACTAAAAGTTTTTGGTTGAAATCTTAAAAAGGACCAATTTGAAAAGATATATATATATGCGATAAATGAGGTATTTCTTCTCCCAAAAATCAATTTTCAAAATATAATTAATTATTAATTTTTGCTTTAAGATAAATACTTCAATTAAATGACAAATTTATGTCACATTTAATAACTATTTCGTTTATAGTTTTGAACTTTTGTTTTTCATTTTTACAAATTAATTTGTTTGGTAAGCAATTAAGTTTTTTTTTTCAATCTAAAAAAAATAGTTTTTTTTATTACGAAGAGATTTCAAAAAAATAAAAATAAAATAAAGTAATAAAGCAGGCTTTTGTTTTTGTTTTTAAAAATAACTAGAAATAAAAAAAAAAAAATAAATAAATATATTTATTTATTTATATTTATATAACTTAGTCAAACACTAAATTTCAAAAAAAATTGAAAATCAATCCACCTTCTATGCACCTGACA
The DNA here is from genome assembly GCA_037832605.1 of Cyclanthera cordifolia. Classification (NCBI taxonomy): domain Eukaryota; kingdom Viridiplantae; phylum Streptophyta; class Magnoliopsida; order Cucurbitales; family Cucurbitaceae; genus Cyclanthera; species Cyclanthera cordifolia. The sequence continues at coordinate 19,249 of JBBMEG010032548.1, forward strand.
TATATTTTGAATATCAATTTTTATTTATTACATAATATATATATCTTTTTGGTACAATTCATATATTTTCTTTGAATTCGCTATTTTAATTTTATTTATTATTTACTCCATCACAGTTTCTTATTGAAAATATGTCGTGTGATTATTCTTAATATTTTAGGTTCAAAATTGATTATGTAGAAATTATTTTCTAAACAGAGCTTTGTCCTACCTTTGTTTTTGAAGAGTTAAACTTCAAATTATCGTATATTAATTAAAAAAACTTTTAAAAATGTGATAACTAGAGACCGAAACTAAAATAGAATAGCTTGTGAAAAGAGGACTTTTAGTTTTCAAAAAGCAAAAAGAAAAAAACACAATAATTAAATGTTGATTTCATAATTAAATTTAAAAAGTATAAAAAATAAAAGATGTTGGTGAAAACTGGATGGAAGGCTGTAATGAATACCGTCGCATTTGAAAATCAATACCTGCAAACTTTATTAGCCGTCATATATTTCTACTTTTTTGTTTTTAATAATTAATGTTTCTACCTTCGTAAAAGAAAATTGATAATCCATTCAAACTAACTTTATATCAAATTATTTATCAAACTCATTAGTATCCAAATAATATATTTAATTATCTCAAACACACTTTATTGTTTTTTTTTTTTGCCAAGTTCAAACCAACTCTAAAATCTTTCAATAAAACTAATTAAATTCCTTTAGAGAAAAATAAAACTATTTAAATTTATAAACTAGTATTTTAAAAAGATATTTTCTTAAAATATATATATATATATCTGTAAATTTTTTTTGTAGGTTAAGCATTGGACGAAAACTCAACCATAAGTCGAATTGATGTTAGTGTATCTTTAATGCCAACTAAAGCGTGGTTATAAAATATTTTTGTTGGAAAAATAACAAACACAGAAGAAGAAGTTGTAATTGGGAGAGAAAGAATATAAAGAATTTTAATTCATATCAACCCTATTTCTTCCTGTTTTTTTATTCTTCATTCCAGTATGTGAGTTACACTAACTCATCCTAACCCAATGCGTAGTTCAATACATTTTTTTTTAATTTATTTTTTTTAATCAACTATACATATTATATTAATTATATTCAATTTTTTAAATGAAAAATAATTATCATCAGATTAACTTTTATCACCTTACAACCTTAGATCCAAAAACATAGTCACTAATGCTTGGCGTCCGTTCACTACCAACGTAGCCAAACAGGCGTTAAAAGTGAAACGAAACCAAAACACGTGCACGGCATGCTGTTTAAATTTCAACTGGTTGAGGGCTTAAAACAGAGCCCACTTGCCCGACAATTCTTTACCACTTATTTTTGGACACGTGCACTATACAAATTCCATAAAAAATATAATCCATTGTCACGTCATTTTGGATTTTCAGCATTAAGAATTTTCTAATCTGTTCCAAAAACACGAGTGTGTGAATTGGATTCGATTTGATTACATCAAATTCTAAATTTAGTATGTTAATTTTTAATTTTTAATTTCACCAATTGATAAGTTGTTGGTTGTTGTTGCCTTGGTGTTGTGTGGCGAATTTGGCGAGAGTGATCATTATATATTCAAAAATTTAGTTTTGAATGAAATATTGGAGCAATGCTATTTCAATTCAACTCCACGTGGTTGTTTGAAATGTGATTACAAAGTATAATAGTTTTTAATAAGCAATTTTTAAGGGGTTCTGGTGACAAATCAAATTAAGTTGGGAGAATGAAATTGAGAACGATTCTTGATTTTTTGTCACATTTTTTAATTATCTTTCTATTATTCTTTTGCTAACAACTTTCTATTCTCTAACTATTTTTTACTCACCTGATATTGATTGTACTATTTTTCTAATAATCATTCATTTCATCTCAAACATAAATAATCATTTTTTTAATAATTATTTTATTTACTTTAAATATAAATAATCATTATTTTGATGTTAACTTAAAAAAAAAAAAAACAACCCTTTTATTTTGTTAATTGGAATGTTAACATATTAAAAAAGTACTTGCATATCCATATTCACTAAGATATTAAAAAATAGATAAATACATGTTTTAGTCTCTAATATTTAGTTGTTGTTTTTTCAATTTAATTTCAATCTATTAAATTATATCCAAATTAATAAAAAAATGTTTATTAATTCTACAGCGTTATTATTTTTAGTTCAATACAATATTTAATAAGTGGACATTTGAATTCTTTAAGACAAATTAGGCTATGTTTGTGTTGGTTACATAACTAACATAGTACTGCGTAATTTTATCATACATTTTGTAAGAACGATTTTATTTATCATAATTAAAAAAAGAATAGTAGGAAAGTATATGAAAAATAAAATAAAATAAAAGATTTTCATTAAATAATAATATATATTTTTTTTACATAATATGAGATTAAAACAAGAAGATGATTGGGAGCTATATAGGAGAGGTAGAGAAATTTTGAGAAAATAGTATTGATTGAATACGATAATTATGGACGCTATTTTGTCCAACTAACATGATCTATATAAATTATTCTAACCTAATAATCTAATTAGGTCCAATGGGCTCATACTTTAACATTTTTAAA
>JBBMEG010032559.1:0-21832 GCA_037832605.1 Cyclanthera cordifolia
AACTTTATATATATATATATATATATATATATATATATATATATATATATATATAACTTTTAATTTATATATTTATGTTACAAAAATTTATCAAATTTTAAAACTAAATCTTGCAATATCGTTTACCAATTAATTTATAAAATCATCTCATAAATCACTACAATTTTTCATCGTATCTTAAATTCACTACCATCACTTTGTTGCCACAATTTCAATCATTGATAAATTAACAAAAAGATAAACTATTGAGATGCTCAAGAACGAAGACGGAAACGTAAACTCAATAGGGTAGGAGTTGTTGTAATTAATGTTAAATATTCCATAAGCATCAACACTGATCGGCTCGTCCATAATTCAGGTAGTTATCTCTTATTTTTGAAGATTGAAAATGTTGATAATAATTGATGGCATCCATATCTATCACAAATGCATTCCATAGTGATTAGAATGGGAATGATGTATATTCAAATTATAAGACAACCATTGTTTAGGTTACTCAAAAATTATAATATCTAAACTTCTTTTATCATCAATTGCAATATTCCTTGAGTTGGACAAAAGTTCCAAAGTCGCTAACATATCCCTCTACAGATACAGGTCTGATAAAACACCGATTCGATTGAAAATAATGAAAAAAGTTTATGATTCACCAATAACATCCTAAGTAAGCTGCATACCTTCCGGAAGTCGCTTCAGATTGTACAACAAGTTTATGAATGTGATGTTATATAATGATTGTATATGGATTGAAATTGTCAAAATATATACAAATAAATCCACAACAGGGGCACAAGACGATAGAGGGCTATGTACGGTGGTGGAAATCGTCCTGTAGCAAGGGTTGCAGTTCGGGGCAGCTTCTTCACTTCAAAATTATAGACATGTAAATACCTTTATAACACTAACAGATTATAAAGATGTAAAGTGAATGTACAATGTATTTAATTGCTCTATATTAATTGAAATTGTCCAAATACTAAGATGTACATCACGAAAAGTTGGTTTAACATTGAGAAAAAAAATCAAAATAAGGTGAACAAGTAGAGTTATTCAAGAAAAAAATCTATGACCAGGGTATTTGAAGTTTAGCACATCATTCTCAATTCTCAAATAAACAGTGAACAACCCTATTTTAGGGAGCCTTGCAGAGATGAAAAAACTCTTGAATAAAAATATATAACAATATAACTAAATTCAGCTCATTCTAACCACAACGAAATAAACATGAAGGAAGACCCTTGGGGAACAATAATCATGCTGAGATGGATTGAGGAAAGATGGGCCATAATTTCAATGGGCTTTTTTCCTAACACCCTTATGCAAGCCAATGTCACCTAGAGCCCGTATATTCAGCTTGGACTGCAACAGAAGAAATGTTAAAGTAGTCGATGGCTTGGTTAATGCATATGCAATTTGAGCTGCGGCTGGTAGATGTTGAACTACAAATTTCTTGTTTGATACCGAATCTCTAACAAAATAAATATCAAGTTCCACATGCTTAGCTTTGGAATGAAGAACTGGATTAGCACTAAGATGAGCAACACTTAAATTGTCACACCACAATATTGGAGGTCTATGAAACTGTAAACGCAAATCACGAAACAAGGAAGAAAGCCATACCAATTCAGTTGCAACAATTGCTAAGCAACAATATTCTGCTTTCATACTAGATCGAGAAATAATAGTTTGCTTATTTGAATCTCAAGAAGCTAAATTTCCTCTAAAGTAAACACAGAAGTCGAATGTAGGTTTTCGATCATCAGGGTTTGAAGCCCAATAAGAGTCTGCAAACCCAGTCAAAGATAAACTCAAAGATTTTTGTAAGTACAAATCATGATGTACAGTACCACACAAATATTATCTGAGTATTCGTTTAACTAGTTTCCAATGACTAAGTTTAGGAGCATGCATAAGTTGACAAACTTTGTTAACACTAAAAGCAATATCTAGGCGAGTCATAGTAGTATATAGAAGAGCTACAACAATGCTCCTATATAACGTCACATCATTAAAATTTTCTCCTGAATAGCAGAAGGAAGTTTACCACTCAACATTGTCTATTAGGATCCTCTTATCCATTGCCTCATATTATGACTATGAATATGGAAAATAAATGTCAAGACTGCTTTTTTTAATGACAATCTTGAAGAGGAGATCTACATGAACCAACCAGAAGGGTTTGTCTTCAAGGGACAAGAGAAAAAAGTTTGCAAACTTGTTAAATCCATTTATGGATTGAAACAACAGTCGAGGTCTTAGAATACAAGATTTGACGATGTGATCAAATCTTATGGTTTTGAGCAGAATGTTGATGAACCTTGTGTTTACAAGAAAATCATTAACAATAAAGTAGCATTTATATTGTTATATGTAGATGACATCTTACTCATTTCTAATGTAAGAATGTTTACTGAAACTAAACAATGGCTAGCTAACCAATTCCAAATGAAGGATTTAGATGACGCTTCGTAGGTTCTTGGGATCCAGATTATAAGGGATTGGTCCAAGAGAACGTTGATTGTCTCAGGCATCGTATATTGACAAAATGTTGGTCAGATATTCGATGGAAGATTTCAAAAGGGGACAATTACCTTTTACACATGGAATCTCATTGTTTAAGGAAACCAGTCCTAAGTTACCTCAAGAGGTTGAAGAAATGAGACGGATACCCTACGCATCAGCAATAACAAGCTTAATGCATGCTATGTTGTGTACAAGACATGATATATACTACTCGGTAGGCATTGTCAGCAGATATCAGTCAAATCCAGGATTAGATCACTGGACAACAGTTATGTCTTTCTGGGTACACAGACTCTGATTTTCAAACTAATAAGAACTCTAGGACATCCACATAAGGATCATTGTTCACCCTTAACGGCGCAACTATTGTTTGGAGAAGCGTCAAGCAAAAATGCATCGGAGACTCCACTATGGAAGCTAAGTACGTGGCTGCTTGTGAAGCAGCAAAAGAGACAGTATGGTTAAGAAACTTCCTAGCAGGTTTAAAAGTAGTTCCAAGAATGGATAAGCCAATCAGTTTATACTCTGATAATAACGGGGTTGTGGCCAGTTCCAAGGAACTTAGAAGCCATAAAAGAGGAAAGCATATAGAGAGAAAATATCACCTCAAAAGAGAATTTGTCACTAAAATTGGTTGGCTGACAATGTTACTGATCTTTTACAAAAACTTTTCTGGCTAAAGTGTTTGAGGATCACCTAAGGAGTATGAGTCTACATGAGGCGTCTTCTACAGTCTAAAGCAAGTGTGAGACTTGGTGTTTTGGCTAAACATGAAATAGTTTTACTAGGGCTTTAGAGCAAATGGGAGATTGCTGAGGGTTGTGCCTTAAAAGCCTAGTAGTTTGTATATTTAAGAACGATCATTTAATGTTAGACATTTAATGTCATCTTCAGTTATTAATTAAAAAAAAAAATTCATAAATTTGCGTATTCAATATTCAAACGTCATTCAACCTTATCACATTTAATTAGATTAATTTCGATAAACCCTTGGTTATTAATATGAACACTTGGACAAGTATGTAGGACATAGAAGTGTATCTAGTTCCAAGTTTATAACCTAAATTGTCTACGATATATAGACTAAGGCTAGGGTGCCTAAGTCCTAGTAACACTGTGGGTACGACCCGCTTTGCAATAGTTGCAAACAACCTGATCCCAATATTCATGTGGAGACATAAAAGTGAGGGCGCCTATGCAAAAGAAGTTTTTGCATATGACTCGACCAGAAGTTTTATGATCAAGCTAATAATTTTGTTATAAATCCGTATCAACTACTTCCTTAAGGATGATCATATGACGATGTGATCTTAATCCTGAGTCGGTTGTGAACTCCTGCTTTATGAAAGCGTCGTTTGATGTGCATGGATGAGACCAGTCAAAAAACACTGTGAAAATAAGCCTCACACGTTGAGGATTGCCGTAGTGAGTGGCTGACAACGCAAGGTCACAAGAAGGAATTCACGTCTTCCCTAATATTGTGGAAGATGTAGAGTTGTTCCCTTAAGAATTGATTCTAGGACTTGAACAAAGGGTACCCGCCTCATATTGGCCCGAGAGGACACTAGTTTATAGTGTGCTATAAACAACTTGTTCATTAGAGGAATCAGTGGCACTTAAGGAGAAAGATGTAATCACGGGGTAGAATGGATTTCTTGTCCCAACTGTGAATTATGAACAAGCTCGTGAATGATCATATGACAGATGACCGATTATATTCGCGGACGTTAACTTGTCCTATAGTACGAGAAAGTTCAGCACATGTCTTTAGTGGAATAAACTTGATGTTAACGAGCAAGGATTGAATCCCAAGTCATTGTAGCTTCCAATCTATAGGTCCACCGGTCCTCGGGCTAGCTCAATTGCTTGTACATTGTTTCATTAGAGAATGAATTTGAAGAGTTCAAATTCACAAATTAATTATGTTGGACATAATTTATAGGGGTGTTAAGTTTAATGGATAAACTTAACTAATTAATATATTGGATACATTAATTCTAATTGGATAAATTAATTACAAATAATTATTGTATAATTATTTAGCGAACTCAGCTAATAATATGTTGGACATATTAAAGTTAAATAGTTATTGGATAATTATTTAAAGTAGAATTATAATAAATATGTTAGACATATTTGTTTAATAATTATTGGATAATTATTAAATGAAGAATATTAATTAAGTATGTTGGGCATGTTAATTGAATTAATAATTAATAGATAATTATTATTTGTAGAAAAATTAATATATTGGATATATTAGTTGTAGAGATTTATTTATGGTAATATATTGGATATATTATGGAGTTGAGATTTAGTGGATAAATATCAATGAAAAATAAATAAAACTAATTTTAAATTGAGATGAGAAAATCTTTGATTTTTCCTAATATATTTTATTATTGGATATTAAAAGATATTATATTTTTCTAACTTAAAGATTCACTTTTCTACTAAAAATAAGAGGCAAGGTCTCCATTCTCATCCCACTCAATTGAGATTTACTAATTCTCAAATAGAGAAACATCTCTACAATTGAGTTCTCTTTTTTCTATAGAGAAAAATACTTATCAAGAAGGTCTATAGATTGATTGTGATTTTACTCGGCAGATTCAGGGAATTGATCGTGATCCTTTCTAACATAAAGACCCACCAGAATTGATTAGAGACGTCAACCAATGTGAGTTTTTATTTACAACATGTCAATCACCTAGGGTAAATTGCATGTAGATTAATTGGATTAATCTAAAGTTAATTAATTTGATTAATTAATGTGAAATTTTTGTTATTCGCACGCTTCTGCTGCATTTAAATACATGCTCCTACCCACAATTTCCCAACTAGTTCTCTGGAAAACTCAAATCTAAATGGATTAGACCTTATCAAGTTATACAGGTACAACCACAGGTAGTTATCATCCAAGACATAAAAAAAGATGACACTTTTACTGTAAATAGTCACAGATTAAAACATTACTGGGGTAGAAATCCAAAATGATGTTCTTCCATCAATATGGCCAAGGATTAGCACATTCTGGATGGAGGGGCATGTCCAATGCGATATACATCATATACATCATTTAATTGTCCCGCTTGGAAATTATATTTACATTTATTTATGTTATTGCAATACCTTTCATTGTTGTTTATTCAATTCTGTTTAAAAAAAATAATAATAAAAATAAAATATTTGATGTAATGCAAACAACATTGATTACAAATATCACCGAGAGAAATGCGGGCAACATTAAGTGAAGTATTAACGAATTTATTTTTCTCACAAAATAGTTGTAAGAAAGCTTGAACACGTGTCAATATAGTCGTTGTCCAATAAATAGTTGACCATAACGGCTAGTTTTTTAATCTCAAAAAGTGCAAATTTAACCGTTGGTACATCGGTAATGTGCTAGGCACTTGTTATGTCTGAGCGCAACAGTCATATTCTCTACAGTTCACTTATTTAAGCCCAAAGTTCACTCCAATTTGAACCGCGATCTCTACTCTCTCATTTCTCTCTAATTCTCGATCAAACTTTCAACTTCATCTCAATCTCTCAATTTTCTTCAAACCTTACTCTTCTTTCAACTTTAATACAAAAAATTCAATTGCATCACACTCGCGATCAATCTCCAAGGGAAAGAAGGTTGCATTAAATACAACAACGAAGTAAGAGTATATCCGCGAAGTGGACTCTGAAAAGGAGGACTATGTTCCCTTGATAAGATGAAGAAACATTGCGCCATCACCATCTGCAGTGCACAACGTGATGTGGTTGGCATTCTTGGATAGGCTAGTGAATTAAATTCTATGAGCAAGCCCACTACAAACTTTCCACCTTGATTTCCTTAAAGGTTTTGTGTTACAACCTATTATCCTTGAGAATGTGTCGGAGCAACAAGTGACCGAAGAACTGCATAATTCCTTAAGAGAAGACAATGTAGAGCAGTATATGTAGTTCCTCTGCTCATTGAGTGGGCGTTAGCCCAATCACGAGAAAGAAGATACCCTTGAGGTGCCGATGTCGATGCGGGACATATCCATGGAGTCTATCGCATCGAGTAATGGGAAGGATAACACTGGAGAAGAAGCGGAAGCAGGAGACATAGAATAAGAGACAAGCTTGAACCTATACCACAAGTAGAATATGACCCGAAATACCAGGTTAAGAAGGAATTAGACATAGAGTCGAAACGCAAAGAATTTTTTGAAACAGAGCAAACACTTGACCGACACGAGACGTAGCTGAGAGAGAGAGAGAGAGAAAGCAAAAGGGCATTGCCTTCTCATTGAGGATGTCCTCTGCAAGTTTCACACAAACATCAACGCAGAGCAGAGATTTTGGATTAGTATTTGTGGGGTGCGAATTGACTAGAGCATAGCATCCAGGAACAAAGAGCTGGGACTGAAGAGAAATGCCAATGCGGAGTACAACACAATGGTTGTGCAGCCAAAACTAGCGTAGTTGTAGGACTGCATTGAGGCAATTAAAGCCCATAGAGCAATGTGGAAGGTAACAGCGGGGTCAAGGATAGTGTAAACTACATTTCTCAATTTGAAATCACACTATCGGCTCAACTTTGTGAAAACAAGACTATCCACGACACAGATATTATCAGAACAAGGCCCTCCCTACTGTATGCTCTATATACATACCTCAACATCGATGTTGGGCGCATTCTAGAGGCAAAGATAAAATGTTGCATCAACAAGACACAAGGCCCAATATTTTTTTCCTCATTCCATAACACTCATATGCATCAACCAAAAAGTACGGCCAACACAGTGAATGTCTTTCTCTCACCAAGACCACCTTATCAGATTTCTGAATCGAGATAAAGGATGGTAGTTGGGTGAAAAAGCATCAAGGTTTTTACGGGCATCGGCGAAGTCCTCAGACAGTTGGTCGAGATTAAAAGCCAACGAGAACATATCTACACCCAATCTAGAGCCTACTAGGACTATGTAGAAAGGAGAGATGCACTGAAGGATTTTTCTTCATTCTCAAAGTATTCCTCTACTTAGCCAACGCTTCAGCTCTAAGATTGTTCCAATTGCTTAGTTGTGCTACTTTACTCTAGTATGTCATCCTAAGAACTAAGGAAAGGCTTAAAGAGCTATTTCTTTTGCTTACGTATGTCGCTTTAATCAAGTGTTCCATAATAAGAACTACAAGAAGTAAGCAAGTAAAGTATGAATGCTAGCATGGAAGGGAACGCGAATAAAAAGCGTACAACTCCTAAGGGTACTTGAGTTACCAAAAATGTGGGTGAAAATAAAAGTCTTAAGTAATTAGTTGGTCAAACTCATGACATTCTAATAATAAGCTGGAGGCATTAAACTAGTAGGAACACTTGGAAATATTACTCTTATTTGGAATAAGAAGGCAAAAGGGACAAGGGGTAATCATGAAGTTTTCAATCATCAGGTTAAAAGCCAAGGTTGTAAATTTTTATTTTATTGCGAGATTTTTTATCATAGTACCTAATGTTGAGATTATTGTGTACAACATTGTAGTAATAGACTTGATGAGCACTAACGATTAATTTCCATAGATTCATAAGAAAGCATTGCTCGGTAAGAGAAATATTCAAGTTTAGGGGTGTGATAACTCTCCATTTAGAGAGTTATTTAGCTTCATTTATATAAGATTCCATGCTCTTTATTGATCCATTAAAGCTAAAAGTTTAAGAATTGCTTGATTTTATATAGAAATTATGCTAAATACATTACTTTGTCAATTTTGACATGAAAAATATGAAATATGTTGAAAATGCACTCTTAAGGTATATTATTTAATGTTTCTCGTATTTTATTGCTAAAAACTTTTCAATATTATGAGCATTCATAATTAGCACTGGAAATGGAAGCTGAAGGCATCGATTTAGCAAGGATGTTGTCGAGGCTGGGCGCATTTCTAATGCTTGCCACATTTTCATATTAGTGCAAAAGTACAGATGCTGAAAGCATTGACAAAGCAATTGTTGGTCGTATTCAGCTCAATGTTGGTCGCATTCCTAATATTGGCCGCTTTCAGCCCGGATCAGAATTAAATATACGGTAAATGAAATAAATAATTTTGGACTGATTCAAATGGTGATGAAGGGCAATGATTCATTACTGCTTGCCCAGGCATAGATTTGTGGCAGCAAGTCATGATGTCCAAAAAGATAATGCTAGAAAGGTGGAAGTGGGAGAAAATCAAGGGTCTCCTTATCCTATAAAAAGAACCTTTAACTAGTAGATTCAATGTCAAATTTTGAAGTCAGTGTGAGTTCAATTGTTTTGATTGAATTTTAGAAGAATCGGAGAGATGGAGTTATTCCAATAGCCGAGGATATTGTGAACGCGAAGGGCATTGAGATCAACTATCTTGATAAGAGGTTGAGCTGCATGGTAGTCATTGCAAAGTCATCAACATTGCTTTTGAGTGACACAGAAGAAAATGATTTTCCTCCTTTTTGGCTTTAAATTATATCCAATCATTTATTATTGTTTTGTATTTACTTTATTTGTTTATAAACCTTTAACTTTAATGCAAGTTATGTTTCTTTTAATTGATGTTATTTTTATGTGTTCTACGTTATGCTTAGTAGTATGCATTCATTATGTGAAGGATCTGGTTGTATTGTTTTGGACGATGTCCCTCGCATTATGATTGCTTTTTAGTGCTATTTTTGTTCAGTAGTATGTTCATGCATTCTCTCTGTGTAGGGTCTGGTTGTACTGTTTTGGTCGATGTCTCCCAAATTCTGATTGTTGAAAACATTATTCATTAGTCACATGTTTAAGTCAGTAATAAGAGAACTAAGTTAATTCGTTAGGAAAAGGGAAGTAATCAGTTACAAAGCAAGCATCACTACTACAAAACTAGGATATGATGATTCTAAAAAAGTATCACAAACACTTTAGATGATACTTTTTTGCAATCTTTATGTGCATATCATCTATTCTCCTTAGATGACACTGCATAAGAAGTGTCATTGAATCCTTTTAGATGATACCTTTTTGCAATCATTATATAACATATCATCTATTTTCTTTAGATGACACTTCATTGAAAGTGTCATTAAAATGCTTTAGATGACATGTTGAATCAAAAGTTAAGTTGATGACACTTCAATAAATAGTCATTAAAAGATGATACTTTTTTCAATCATACTTCTTTCAGAAAGTCATTAAAACTCTAAATATGATGCTTTTCGAAAGTCATAAATACATTATAAATGACATATAAATAGTATCATTAAAGGTTATATATTGACACTTCTCTATTATCATCTAATTGTAGGTAAGATTTCTATGCAATACAATATTTCTTGTTCTTATTTTGTAATTATTGTACATTTTTCCCTGCTTTAACCTGCAATTATTCATTTTCCATGTATGAACCTGAATTTCACATATGAACATTACAACAAAAGGAAAAAGAAACTCATAATCACATTCAATATAATTAGAATTTGTCCATAACATTCATTCGTAAATCACCTTTCCAACATAGGCATTTATATATAGAGATAATATTCGTACATATGTTCGCAATTCCATATAGAGAACATTCCAACATATATTTGTAAATATAGTAAAGTGAATATATTGTACAAGAGTCAATACCCACCACCTCCAACCATATAGAATATTCAATGTTACATAAAGACTAAGTCGTGAATTCTTCAAAAAAGGTTCACTCTACTATAATGTTATAAATTTCATGCTTGCATTCTTTCTTCAAGACCTCTCTAACCATATAGTACTTGTTCCTATGATAAAAATAAAACAAATTAAGTTCATATGGCTTTCAACTTTCAACAAATCCATCTTGAAAGCTTCTAATTCAATCATGAGTTCAATTCAACTTTATGTTTCAAATATTTGCAATAGACCGTGAATATAAAACGTTTACCTCATCTTTTTGAACTTCATTATAACACGTTTATGCACAAGAAGAACTCAAAAAATAAATCAACCTTCAACCATAAAATGTGAAGAAAAAACCAAAAAGATGTTATAGAAACAAAAAGAAATAGTGACAAATAACTTAAAACAACAAAGAAGAGAATGATTGCAATTAAACTTCTAATTAAACTTTGAACTTACTTAATCATTTTATCGAACATCTTATATGCGTTATGACCATACCCTCTCATCAACATTCACAATAACATATCGATCCAAAGAATACTCACTCAAAAAACAAGAGTTCGAATCAAGAATAAGATAGATAACTTGAATTTATAATTTCAGTCAAATTGAAGAAAATAGGCGACATCAAAATATAAAACATCACTTAACAAAGAAGTCTTACTCTATGTTCACATAATTTGAATTAAAGAAACCAAACTAATGAATAGAAAACTAAAACTAACCGCAATTCATGATAACATAAACATCAAATGTGGCGTTCACTTTTCATGGTTTTGACAACTCAATCATTTATGCAAATATTCATCTACTACTAGACCCTGACAAAAAAAAATGGAACTCATTAATTATGTTAAATGTACTTTGCTTAATATAAATATTCATTTTAACTACCTCTTTATGTCATTAGTATCCTTTCAAATTTTGACACTTGTCGGATCCTAATGCACCAACAAAAATCTATTATGGTCATATCTTGACAACAAAGATGTGGAGGCAACAAAATGCATTTATCCAACAAAATTGGTATGTTTATGCATCACAAAAAAGTGGATTACACTTCCTACGCGAAGTATATGTGGGAGTCCACAAACTCCGCCCATTCATTCTGCATCTTATCAATGTCATCTTGTGTGTAGGTAGATGGTGCATTTTTCATCTGAGAACAAGATGTGAAAATCTAAATATTTATACATTATTATTGAATTAAATACCAATATATCATTATATAAACTTACTACATCTACTATTGATGTCGTATTTTGATAGGCAATCTCTCGCATGTACATCATGATATAGTAGTCGCATTCCACTACATGACCAGGATGTTTCGGACACTACGATTTGAACAAGAATCATATACATTGATAATATAAAGTAAGTATTTCATAGCTACGTACATATATTATATAAAAGCTACCTTGACGTTTCCAAGTTGGCTTCTTTTTTTTTAGTTCTTGAACGATCTATGATTTAAAAACTAATATTATATTAATAAACAAAATATTATTTATGATAATATTAAGAATATAAAATACTTAACATTCATTCCAACCACGTTAATGATGTCTTGGTCAAGTCGGTTTTTCAATGGATCCATTCAGAATACAGTATCATTTGAATTTTTCAATCAAATTCAACGTCCAATGATTCCTATTACGAAAATAAAGTATAACATGTAAATTATATTGCACAATAAAACATAAAAACAATTCATACAAGACTTACCCAAAATTGTAAGGAACCATTAAGACTTGCACTGAATCCAATTGTTCAAGTCCCGTTGCCAACAACTTCGCTCGTGATTCATAGTCACTAGATATATAAATTGATCCAACATTATAAAATTTATACATATTAGTGCAATTGGTTTTAACCATTTCAGCATGAAGGTACCTTTATCATGTAATAAAATATTATCGGTCATTAAATAATAGAATTTAGAAACCAAACACATTCGAATCAATTAACTAATACTTACAGCATATAGACATCAATGTAAGAAGTTCCTATTGGCCGCATGTTACAAAAATCTTGTAATACGTCAATCCAAATACTACATTTTAAGTGTTAACCAAACACTTTTTTCCCAAGTTATTTGAGAATGTAATTCATAAACGCAGAGAATGAATGATAAACTATTTGAAAGTGCAAAAAGAAAAAAAAGTGATAAGGTAGAGATAAGATGCTAGAGATTCAAAAAACACAAAAACGTTTCTAATGTAATGTGCTGGAAAAAATGTGACCGAATAGTTAAGATGAAAAACTTCACCAATTTTTGATATCCACCAATATTCGCAATCTACATCACCACTATTCTCACTATGAAAAAGTTTTAGACTATAATCTTTACCTTACATATTTCCATTTTTATACTCATGATTATCTAGAATAAGTAAATAACCAAACAATGCTTTAAACAGGAGAAATTTGGTTCAAAAACTTCAAGAATTAATATTTATCTTAATATTTGAAGTCGAAGAAGTGTTTCTTTTTTGAGTTTAGGGGATTGAATCTATAACCTCTAAGGGTACATTTGGTTCACCGATTACGTTAATATAGATGGTGAGTTATTATAGATGTTGTTTGAGGCACATGTTATTATAATAGGAATTATGATAAACGGTGTTTGCAAGTTATTTATTACATAATAATTTGTTTAAACTATAATTTAGAAAAATAAAATAGTTACTAAAAATGATTTTAATTGTTGCCGTCTAAGATAGTTACTTCATGTTTTATAATTGTAACTATCCGACCCCATTTGTGACGTTACTCAAAAAGTAAAAAGAACAAAAAAATAAAAACCAAAAATCAAATCGCTTAAAAAAGAAAAGTATAACGATTAAAACAATGAGAAAAATTAATCAAAAGTTAAGAGATAGAAGTAATGAATGCAATAATGTTGGCAATGAAACAAGGATTGTAAAGCAAATAGTGGATGAAATTGATGAAGAAAATTTCAAGTATGTGTACACGGTCGTAGAAGGTGGGGCTTTATCCAAAAATATCGAGTCGATTTCGCACAAGATTAAGTTTGAGACAGCTAGCGACAGAGGAACCAAAGGCAGGAATGTGAGCCATTATCAGCCTAAGCCAAGAGCCAATATCACTGAACAAGAGGTTAGAGCTGAGGAAGCCAAGGTCAAGGCCATTTTCAAGTTGGTTGAAGTTTATCTCCAAGCAAATCTTAAAGCCTATGCTCACATTTTAATTTTGTTGCTTAATGTTAAACCATCTTTGATTTTGTGTGCTTACTTGATGTTGAAAGGTTATAATTTTTCTTTTGAACTTATAATAATTTGTCGCGTGGAACCTTGAATAAATAATTACGTTACTCAGAATTCTTATTTCTTAGTTTTTATTAGGTATGTTTGAAAAGATCACTTTCCATCTAGCTCTAAGTTATTGAGCTTACCCAACATTGAGTAAGTTGCTTTTATAGTTATTGACATGAGATAATGATGCAAGTAGATTCTCTCTATCAATATGTATACTTGGTACAAGTTACCTTAATTAATATATATTTTATTTTGTGAACAAGAATAGTAGCTTCATGACATTTGTAATGATTGAGGGGTGCACAAGGACCACAAAATTATGTGTTCGAATTTTTATCCCAAATTAGTTTTTTGTATTATTTGATGTGTTTTTTATCCTTTGGATTGTTCCATCCATCAAAAGAAAATAAGACCTTTAATTAAGGTTAGTATCAAATTACTTCCGGCCAACAAAAATACTTAAATAAGGTTACCCTACATAAGCAATAAAAAAACACATAAGACAAGAGAGAGCTTGAAACAAGAGTTATTGTGAATGAATTCTACCAACACAAAGACATACCCAAATGACCTAAATTTTTTAAGCTTGAAAACATGCTTAGAGATTCTAAGTTTGAAACTAAGAAATGGCTGAGAGTATGAGCATGAAATAAAGAAGCCAAACTTACTTGCAATAAGTTCAGCTCGCACCTCAAACACACTCCTAGTGCACTAGAACGCTGGTTCGTGGTGCAAGAAGGAACAGCGAGCAGGAGAGACTCGATTCACATAATGAGAGAGAAACGAAGGTCAAGAGAGAGGGACAACCGCGAATACGTGAGGGAGAAGAGGACGAGACTGGGAGAGTTGATGGGCGAGAGGCAGAGGGAGATCGAGCGGGCAAATGGAGGTTGTGGATTGAGAGAGACAGAGGGTGCGGGCAAGACACGATATCGTGAAGTTGAGAGAGCCTCACCTCAGGAAGAAGATAAGATTTTCATTTTTCTTTTTTTTAAAATAAATCTAATTTATAAATTTTAAAGTATTTATATGATACAATTTTGTCTTGTCCTTTCATATACTTAAGTATTTATAATACAATATTAAAATATGTTGTAGGCTAAAATATTCCGAAAGACTCGGATAAGGTTAGGACCTGCACAAAGGACAAATGGAGGCCTCGACCCCCCAAGGGGTCAGTCAACACCTTTGTCGACCCCCCGGGGGTCGGCCACGCCATTTCCCACCCCCCGAAGGTTAGCCAACACCTTTGCTGACCTCCCGAGGGTCGGCCTACACCTTTGTGAACCCCCGTGGGTCGGCCAACACCTTCGCCAACCCCCCGAGGGTCGGCCTCGCCATTGCACACCCCCCGGAGGTCTGCTGAGTCTATACCTACCCCCGTGGTCGGCCCTTGCAGCCTCACCCTTCTTGGGTCCGGCAACGAGTAGGTCAATCCGAGTGGATTGGCCGTGGAGGTTAGGACTCTCCGAAGAGTCGACCGAGTCCAAGTAACGTTTGGAGGCACTACACCCCGTGGCGTCGCCCGTTACAACGAGTAGGTCAATCCTAGTGGATTGGTCGTGGAGGTCAGGACTCTTCAAAGAGTCGATCGAGTCCAAGTAACGTTTGAAGGCACTGCACCCTGTGGCGTCGCCCAGTACAACGAGTAGGTCAATCCGAGTGGATTGGCGTGGAGGTCAGAACTCTCCGAAGAGTAGACCTAGTCCAAGTAACGTATGGAGGTGATGCACCCCGTGGCATCACCCGTTACAACGAGTGGGTCGGCCCGATTGGGTTAGCCGTGGAGGTCAGGACTCTCCGAAGAGTCGACCAAGTCAAGAATCAAGACTGTTACACCTTTAAAGGATAAGGGTCAGGAGTTATGCCGGTATTCATACACGGCTTAATGACGGACGTTTCTAACGGCCTACCATTATATCGCCATAAGTGAGCTACAGCAGTTACGAGACTGGCTGCTATAAAAGTCAAGTCATTTCTCCATTTTAAGAGACGGATCCAAAGCTAAGTACTCTTACGTCATTTCTAAAGTTCTAAATTATCCTCATAAATTCCATTACTGACTTAGGCATCGGAGGCTCTATGGCTTACACCACACCGGTGTGTCCTAATTTTGACTTTTTTGCAGGCCCTCGTCCTCAGTTAAAACAAATTTACTGTGGATATCCGTTGACCATTTTCTGCATCAACAGTTGGTGCTGTCTGTGGGGATGAAATAGTGTTCTACCGAAAACACTAAAATCTAATCAATTTTCTTGCAAAAATGTCGAACGTTGAGAACGGCCACCACCACGGTGTAGATGAAGAATCTGACGTCGATCACGCTCCGAGGAAGATTGCCTCCAGAGGACATGACGTTTTTTATGTCGAAAACCACCTAGATCCTAAGGGTGCCATAGCCAAGCAAGAACGGTAGCATGCAGATCCAAAGTTTAAGGCTTTGGAAGAACAAGTGAAAGGGATGGTGGAGAGTTTGAGCCGTCTGGTAGAGTTGATCCAGCAACCTCCTCCGGCTCAAACAGCTGATACTGGAAACCAACAGGCGCTGTAGGAGGCGACACAGCGACAGCTGACCAAGAAAAAGGTTGTCGCAGAAAAGTCAGCTTCATTGGTTGGGACCCTGCCAAGGGGAAAGCCCCAGCTACGGAGGCGCCAAACAAGGCACATTATCGACACTGAAGACCGGTCGAACTACTTCCACTAGGCGGTAATAATCGGAGGAAAGAGCATTTGGTCCACTACAGGATCGGATCTAGGACAGCGGAGTCTTCTCAAATGCAATCAGTCCGAAGTAGTCAGCCAAGAAGTACCACGCGATGGTCATTCACCCCACATCCCCTGAAACCTCTAAGTGCTCGGACGGCGGGATCAGAGTTAGGAGCGGATCTCAAGGATGTGCTCAACCAATGCCAAAGAGAGGCGGGGGGTGACGAAGCCGAGGCACAACCTTGGCTGGCCCAACTTCGTCTCCTCCAAGACCAGTTGGGGAGCATGAAAAAGGCGCAGGACCAAAACGGACTGGACTTGGACAGCTTGGTCGACCAGGTCGACCCTCCCTTCACCGATGAAACATGGAAGAGTTTGTCCCAGCAAAATTTAAACTCCCTACAACAAGGAGTACGATGGATCTACGGATCTTATAGAGCACCTGGATTCCTATCGGGCGTGGATGGAACTCCATGGAGTCCGAGAGGCGATCAAGTGCAGAGCATTTTCATTCACACTCACAGGACCAGCCCGAAGATGGTTCAGGAAGCTCAAGCGCAAGTCCATTGCCTCTTTTAGAGAGCTAGCCAGAGCTTTCATCACCCAATTCCTGGGAAGACGAGATCAAAAGAAATCGGTCACCCATTTACTGACCATGAGGCAAAGGAGTCACGAGACTCTTCGAGAGTACATTGCCCGCTTCAACAGCGAGGTGCTTAACGTTGAAGGGTACTCTGACAACACGGTCTCGCAGCAGTCGTTACCGGACTCAGGGATGAAAATTTTTTGTGGTCGTTGGGGAAAAAGGCTCCACTCACTTATGCTAAGCTTCTAACTAGAGCGCCAAAGTACATGAGTACAGGGGAGCTGGTCAATTCCCAAGGAGGCACAAAAAGAAGGCACTCCCTTCCAGAGTGCGAGAAGTCGGACAGCCGTCGTGAGGCTGATTACAAAGAATCTAGAAAGCGAAGGGCGGAAGAGCGCTAATGAAAAAAGAGAAGGTCGAACGACGAGGGGTGCCCTCTAGCCGGTTCGAAAAGTACACTCCCACGGCAATGCTCGTACAGCACATCTTGATGGAAATTCAAGATAAGGAGGAGCGTCAAAAGGATCCTCATCGACGGAGGCAATTTGGCGGATGTGTTGTCGCTAAAAGCTTACGACGCCATGAAGCTAGGAAGGAAAAGGCTCAAGTCGAACTCGACGCCCCTAGTCGGGTTTGGCGGGAGCACTTTGATCCCCGAAGGATCAGTCGAGCTTCCAATAACTTTTGGCGAATGGGACAACATAGTTCTGCACTTCATCAATTTCTTGGTGGCGAACAACAACTCCGCCTACAACGCAATACTGGGAAGACCCACGATTCATGGGCTAAAGGCGGTCGCGTCAACTTACCATCAGGTGATAAAGTTTCATACTCCTATGGGAGTGGGGCAAGTCAGAGGAGAACATCTATCCTCGAGGGAATGCTACCACACAGCCCTACGGGGCGTGGTAAAGGGTCCCTGAAGTAAAAGATTGTTAAAAGAGGACCAGTATCAGGTGAGGCTATCCAAGGTACAACACCTATGGGGTACAAGTAAAGCAAGTACCTATGTCCCAAAACACCAAGGCCGATGCTTTGGCAAAGTAAAGACCGTCTGCGAAACCAAGGTGGGCAAGACCGTGCTGGTGGTAGAGATCCTAGGCTAGCCTAACATCACTACCGAGCTAGTGCACGAAGTTAGCGAGGCAACCCCAATCTCACCAAAAATATGGTTGCCCCCCTTTCTTGAATACTTAGGGGAGGGGAAGTTGCTAGACGACAAAAAGGGCGCCCGACGACTTAAAGTTCAATGCTTCCAAGCACGTGGCATAAGGGGCTAAGCTGTACAATAAGGGGTATTCTTTACCTCTCATTAGATGCTTAGACCCTAGCGAGGTCACTTGTGCAATGGAGGAAGTGCACAAAGGTGTCTGTGGCAATCATGAAGGGACAAGGTCCCTAGCCAAGAAGTTAGTCAGGCAAGGCTACTTTTGGCCGACCATGGCAGAAGTCTCCAAGAAGTATATTCGGGTACCCGACAAGTGCCAGAGGTTCGCTGCCATCCAGAGCCAGCAGCCCGCGGTCCAAACTAGCAAGTGATGTGGGCGTACAACACTAAACCCAGGACGTCAATAGGTGAAACCTCCTACTCGCTAGCCTTTGGGGCAAAAGCAGTAATCCTGGTTAAGATAAGACTTCAATCTCCACGCGTAGAGTCTTTTGATCCAACTCAAAATGACCAGCAGTTGCGGATGAGTCTGGATCTCCTAAAGAAAGAAGGGACGCAACCAACATAAGGGTGGCACGGTACAAAGGCTGAATGGCCAAGTACTACAACTCCCGAGCCAAGGAAAAGCGCTTCCAAGTTGGCAACTTAGTGCTGATGAGGGTGATGTCAGACACCAAAGAACTCAACAGTGAAGTCCTGAGGCCAAATTGGGAAGGACCATACCAGGTCGCCAAAGTGGCACGCCTAGACACCTACTACCTCGAGGGCATGGACAGGAATAAGATCCTTCATCCTTTGAGTGTAGAATACTTGAAAAAGTACATTCAATAAAATGTAGATCAAGTTGTTAATGAATAAAGTGCTATTTTCTCATTCTTTAAAAAAGTTGTCTTAATTTAAATATTGATTCTATTGTCATAAACTTAAATTGGGGGTAAGCAAGATAGAGAGAAAAACTCAAGAGCTTTTATTCATTCAAAGTTCAAAATTTCTCGAGTTACAACTTAGAGGAAAGACAAAGACTACAAAGTAAATTGCTTCGAGTAGAAAGAAGGCAACGAAAAAGTCATCAAGGTCCCCCGGAGCTGCGCCTACTGAAGGTTGGCCGGTTGACTCATGCTTGGGCAGGAGTTTTCCTAGCTGGAAGGACCTGACTTCTTTCAGGAACGCCTTGGAAGAGGCGAAAGTTGTAGCAAGCGGCTTGGGCTGGATCACTTGAAAGTCTGGACTCGAATGCTGGCAAAGGTCACTAACTTTATCCGCAGTGCTGGAACAAAGAGACCGAAAAAGAGGATGGAGGTTGCCATAACTAACTTCCTCCTGAATTCGGCCCAGTGCCCAGCCAATGGCAGCCTCACCTGTGTTGTTCTCCAAAATTACTAAAGCAGAATAGCCTTTCACAAGGTTAGTCAAGTAAGCAACGTTCTTCAGTTTCCTTCAACAGAAGCCAACTCTCGAAGAAGGCGAGCAATAGTAGACAAGTCCTTTTGGCATGTACAGACAGTAAGACTTTAGACCGCTTCGGTGGAAGTCTGAAAGTCAACTAAGGCAGCTTCGGCTATTCGCTAAGCTTCTCGAGCCTGTTCCCACTTAAGCTTTTCAAAGCTAGTGGACAAAGAAGAGCGGGTGTGACGCAAGTCCTTAGAAAGGTGACGGAAAGCCGAGGCAAAGTGCCCGAAGACCTGCAAGTACAAAGGTAACAAGTTAGCCTACATACTTAGATAAATGTGTGGCTATAAAGAAGAGGAGTACATCAAAAAGCGAGAAAGTCATCCAGTGCTACACTTGTTGGAACTAGGCCTACTGAGTCCAACTTGAACAAATTCGGTCCTAGTTGGAGAAGCCTCAACCAGGATGACACTCTCAGGCACACCTTGGAAGGTGTGAAAATTATGAACAACCTTCACTAGATCACTAGGAAGTTCAGACTCGAAGGTCGACAAATAAGGGTCAACGACCTTTGCTGTTGTGGTTGCATAAAAAAGACTTGCAGAGAGACAAGAGGGTACCATGGGTAGCCCGTTCTTTAACTCGGTCTAGTGCCTAACAGATAGTAGTCACGCCAAAGTTGTTCTCCAAGGTTACAAAGGCAAAATAGTCTTTCAACTAAATTGACTAAGTGCGAGGCATTCTACATCTTCACTTTAACTGAAGTCAAACTCCTGACAAAGTTGAGTCAAACTCCTGACAAAGTTGAGCGAGGGTAGATGAGTCGTCTTTGCAAGTTCAAGCTACAAGACTTTGGAATGCCTTAGCCGAAGTACAAAAGTCAGCCAAGGCGACCTCAGCAACACCCTAAGTCTCACGAGCATGGGCTAAGTCCCACTTAATTGGTCGATGCTAGGCGACCAAGAGGAACGCGTATGGCGCAAGTTTTCTCGAAGGTACCAAGAAGTGGAAGCAAGGCGCATAAAGACCTACAATCCAAAAACTACAAGGAAGCAGGCACCTCTCTGAAGTCACCATACCATTGGTGGGAGTTCTAAAAGCTAGAGAAGGAGATCCCGACCACTAAAGGAGCCCGCAGGTTGTGGACTCCAAAAAATACGTTCCAACTGTTGGAAGCCATCTACGACTACCAAGCCCTTATGCCAAGTTCTCTTTTGAAAAGAGAAGGCTAAGGTGGTGGGACTCAGTCTCGTAATTAGACGAAGGGTTCATAAGAGCCAAAGTAAAGGATTATCTACGAATAAAAAAGTTAGGAAAAAAAGGCAAGTCCTTGCCAAGGGAGCCTAAGGAACCTTCAAGTTTGAAAAGATGCTTGAAAATGGGCAAGTCCCTGCAAAATGAGCCTAAGTAGCCTAGAAGTTTGAAAAGGGGCTTGAAATGGGCTTGTCCCTACAAAGGGAGCCTAAGTAGCTTAAAAGTTCGAATGAGTGCTCTAACGGGCAAGTCCCTGAAGAAGGAGTCTACTTGACTGAAAGGTTAGTCTCTAAAAAAGAGAACCTTCTTAACAACAAACTACTCTTCAAATTCTGGCAGCAAAGTAAGTCCGAAAATGAAAAGTCGGGGTAATGTTGTAAGCTAAAAATATCCCGAAAGATTCGGAAGAGGTTGGGACCCACTTGAACGATAAACAAGTCAACAACGACCCCACAGGGGTAGGCCAAGTAGAAGCCTCAACCCCCAAGTGGTCGGCCACGCCCTTTGCCGACCCCCGAACGCCTTATGCCGACCCTCTAGCGTCGGTCGCGCCATTGTCGACCCCCCGAGGGTCGGCCACACCTTATGTTGATCCTCTGGGGTCGGTCACTCCATTGTCGACCCCCCGAGGGTTGGCCACGCCATTGTCGGCCCCCTAGGGGCCGTCCAAGCAAGTCCGACTCCCTTGGGAGTCAGCATAGGAAGACCTTAACCCCCCTGGGGTCGGTCCTTGCAGCCTCACCCTTCTTGGGTTCGGCAACGAGTAGGTAAGTTTGAGTGGGCTGGCCGTGGAAGTCAGGACTCTTCGAAGAGTCGACCGAGTCTAAGTAACGTTTAGAGGCGCTACACCCCTTGGCGTCGCCCATTACACCGAGTAGGTCAATCCGAGTGGATTGGCCATGGAGGTCAGAACTTTTCGAAGAGTTCACCGAGTCCAAGTAACGTCTGGAGGCACTGCACCCCTTGGCATTTCCCGTAACAACAAGTAGGCCAATCCGAGTGGATTGGCCGTAAAGGTTAGGACTATTCGAAGTGTCGACCGAGTCCAAGTAACATTTGGAGGCACCACACCATATGGTGTCGCCCGTTACAATGAGTAGGTCGTCCCAATTGGGTTGGTCGTGGAGGTCAGAACTTTCTAAAGAGTCGACCGAGTCCAAAGTTACGTCGGTATTCGTACCCGGCTTAATGACAGACGTTTCTAACGATCGGCCCTTATATCGCCATAAGTGAGCTGCAGCAGTTAGAAGACCGATTGCGATAAGAGTCAAGTCATTTTTCATTC
>JBBMEG010032579.1:0-21829 GCA_037832605.1 Cyclanthera cordifolia
GATTTGTTAAGGGTTGTAAAATTAATTAAATAACAATATTTATAGATTAAATTGGATTAATCTTATTCCAATTAAATCCTGTTCGTAAAATCATTTAATGACTTTTTTTATAAAGAAAAATTAACATTTTTCACCCCTTATCAATAAATGTTCGCTTCGTTTTCTTTCTAGTTCTTTTTCGTTCACGAGAAAAAACTGCCGCCCATATTGCGCAAACCAAATCTGGCCAACTAGTCCCGATTTGTGCAGTGCGCCAAAGTTGTGAGAGTTATGTCTAGGTAATTTTTGTAGGCTAAATTGATGATTTATTGAGTTTTGGTATATAATTTTATATCTGGTTGAGATTTCATGAGTTATATTTTTGGGCTATTGTTAGATTAGAACATTATAGGAATTTTTATGATCAAATCGGTTAAATGAACCCTGTTTTGAAGCGTTATGTATTTAAACCTGTGGCTTTTTGCCATTTTTGTTGGGATCGGTTAAAAGTTGAAACCTTTTATATTAAATTCTTATATAGGAATTTAGGCGCACTAGCCTTAAGTCATATATTGTAGACGTTTTAGGCTATTAACTTGAAACTAGATCCACTTGTATGTTCCACATACTTGTCCAAGTGTACATCCAAATAACCATGGTCATATCGACATTAATCCAATTAATGTGATAAGACTGAACGACGTTTAAATATTAAATGGACATTTATCAAAAATAATAACTAATATTAATAACCAAAATTTAACATTAGATGTATCACATTAAATGCTTATTCTTTAAATACAAAGTACTAGGTTTTCAGGCACAACTCCTAACAATCTTTCGATTGCTTTAAAGCTCTAGTAAGCCTATTACATATTTAGCCAAAATACCAAGTCCCATACTTGCTCTAGACCATAAAAGACGCCTCATGTAGACTCATACTCTTTAGGTGACTCTCGAACACTTTAACTTGAAGAGCCTTTGTAAAAGGATATGCAACATTGCCAACCATATCAATTTTGGTGATAACCACTTTGCCTCTACGCACTATCTCTCTGATAAGGTGATATATCCTCTCTATATGCTTCCATCTTTTATGGATTATAGGTTCCTTGGAATTAGCCACAGTACCGGTATTATCACAGTTCAGAGTGATTGACTTATCCTTTCCTGGAACCACTTTTCAATCTGCTAGGAAGTTTCTCAACCATACCGCCTCTTTTAGTGCTTCACAAGCAACTACGTACTCAACTTTCATAGTGGAGTCTGCGATGCATTCTTACTTGATGCTTCTCTAGACTACATCTGCACCGTAGAGGGTAAACACTGATTCTCATGTGAACTACCTAGAATCCTTATCGGTCTGAAAATAAGAGTCTGTGTACCCAGTAAGAATCAAATTCTTGGACCATACACAAACATATAATATCCTGTTCTTCTAAGAAACTTGAGTATATTCTTAACCATTGTTTAATGATCCAATCCTGGATTTGGCTGATATAAACTGACAATGCTTACCACGTATCAAATGTCAGGCCTTATACATTACATAGTGTACATTAAGCTTTCTACCATTGATGCGTAGGATATTTGTCTAATTTTCTCAACATCTTGAGGTGTCTTAAAACTATTTTTCTTAGATAGTGAGGTTCCATGTCTAAAAGGTACGTAGTTGGTTCTTTTTGGAATCTTTGATCACATACTTGACCAGCATCTTGTCAATGTACAATGCATGAGACAAGACTTGTGTTCTCTTGGATCAATTCGTTATTATCTGGATCCCAAGAATGTACGAAGCGTCATCCAAATGCTTCATCTGGAACTGCTAAGCTAGCCACTGTTTGATATCGGTCAACACACTTATATCATTCTCAATTAGTAAGATATCATCTATATATAACAATATAAATGTTATTTTCTTGTTAATGATCTTCTTGTAAACTAAAGGTTTATCAACGTTTTACTAAAAATCATATGATTTGATCACATAATCAAATCTTTTGTTCCAGGACCTGGATGCTTGATTCAATTTATAAATTGATTTAACAATTTTGCAAACCTTATGCTTTTATCCATTGAAAACAAACTCCTCTAGTTGGTTCATGTAGATTTCCTCTTCAAAAATTTTCATACAAAAATGTAGTCTTGACATCCATCTGCCATATAGTCATAATATGAGGTAATGAATAAGAGGATCCTTATAGAATTTAACATAGCAACATGGGAGAAGGTCTTTTCATAATCCACTCATTCTTTTTGATTGAAGCCCTTGGCTACTAGTCTAGCCTTGAAGGCTTGCATCTTTCCATCTACACCCATTTTTTTTCTTGTAGATCCGCTTGCACCTAATAGGCTTTACATTCTTTGGTGCATCTACAAGAAGCAGACTGAATTGGAGTACATCGACTTCATTTCGAGGTTCATGACTTTTATCAATTCTTTTCGATCAATATATCCTTCATTGTCGTTCTATAAGACTTGTGAATATTTAACATTATTTTAGATAACGTTCAATGTCTCCAAGACACTTGTATAAGGAACTAGATGTTAGGAATTATGAGTAAGAGCATGTAACTAACGCGGCGAAAGCGTGTAGGTAATTACAAAAAATTTAGAGCTAATTAATCTAATTAATTATTTATTGATTAATCTACATGCAACCCCTATATGATTAATTGTTGTTGGAAAAAACATAAAGAACTTACATTGATTGACGTCTTTGAATAATTCTTTATGTTGAGAAGGTCACGAACAAATCTCTTGGAATCTTTTTTATTGAATCCTCAAATCTTTCAGGCTATGTCCGCAATGCTGCACTAAGTGCTTGGTGGGAAGCTTCTTAGAGAAAAGGAGTTGGAAAGAGTTTTGGCTTTGGAGGAAAAAGATGACTAAGTTTTCAAAAGGGTTTTTCAATTTGAAATTAAGGTTACTCTAAACAGAGTGAAATGATAACGAAGACCTGACATTCTTTTTATAGTAGAAAAGTGAATCTTTAATTTAGAAAAATATGTGTTTTATATTGTTATAAAAATAAACAATAGGACAAACGTTAAAAGTCACATCACACAACATCTTCTCTTTCTTCTTTGTTGGAGATTGCACCTCCATCATCTTCTCCTCCTCCTTCAAAATCCAACCAAACACTGGTCGAAAATGACTATGTTTCGCGGCCTCATGGTCGAGGATGTCCATCTCCGCCGGTGAGACTCATCGTTGCTGGACTCCAATCCTAGCTGAAATTTATTGGTTGTTAATTTGGTGTAAAACCTCCATGGTTGTTGAAGAGTATTATAGTTAATCTTGAAAATAAAATTGTTGATGCCAAAAAATGGTCAACGGATATCCACATTAAGAGATTTGTTTAACTAGGGACGAAAAGATTGCAAAAAAGCGAAAATTAGGACACACCGGTGTGGTGTGAGCCACAGGGCCTCCGATGCCTAAGTCAGTAGGAGATTTTTAGGAGGATGATTTATAACTTTTAGAATGGCTCAAGAATACTTAGCTTGATTAGCTTAGGATCCGTCCCCTTGCAACGTAGAATGATTTTACTCTTATAGCAATCGATCTCGTAGCTGTTGCAGCTCACTTATGGACGTCTTAATGGCCGGCTGTTAGAATCGTCTGTCATTAAGCCATGTATAAATACCAGCGTAACTCCTGACAGTTACTCTTTGGAGGTGTAACGGTCTTGACTCTAGAGTTACTTGGACTCGGTCAACCTTGGCAGGTCCTCACCTCCACGACCGACCCCTAAGGGGTGCAACCCTCTCGTTGTAACGCTAGGATGCCACGGGTGTGCTACGTCTCTTAGTGCTACTTGGACTTGATCGACTTTTTCACAAAAAATTCCTAACCTCCACGACTAACCCACTCGGACTGGCCTACTCGACCGTCCTTCTTAGAGGTCGACTTTGGACTCGGTCAACCCGTACCGGTCCTCACCTCAACAACCACCCCACTCGGGTTGACCTACTCGTTGTAATCGGGGACACCACAGGGTGCAGCGTCTTCCTGCGTTACTTGGACTCGGTCGACTCCTGGGGGAGAATTCTAACCTCCACGACCAACCCACTCGGGCTGACCTACTCGTTGTAATGGGGGACACCACGGGGTGCAGCGCCTCCATACGTTACTTGGACTCGATCGACTCTAGGGGAGTCCTAACATCCATGACCAAACACTCGGGTTGACCTACTCGTTGTAACGGAGGGACGCCGCGGGGTGCAACATCTCTATACGTTACTGGGACTCGGTCGACTCTTCTAAGAGTCCTGACCTCCACGACCAACCCACTCTGGCTGGCCTACTCGGCGTAACTCCTGACCGTTATCACCGAACCCAGTCGTAACTTGGACTCGGTCAATTCTACGGAGAGTCTTGACCTCCACGGTTTTCCCCTAAGGGGTGTTCGCTTTCTTTTGCCGTACCCGAGAGGGGTGAGGCTGCAAGGGCCAACCCTTGGGGGTCCAGGCCTTCCTTGGCCGACCCCCAGAGGAGTCGGACTTGCTTGGCCGACCCCCAAGGGGTCGACAATGGCGTGACCGACCCCCGATGGGTCGGCAAAAGGCATGGCCGACCAAGGGGGGTTGGCGTGGACTTGGCCGACCCCTGTTGGCTTGTTTGTCCTCCGAGTGGGTCTCAACCTCTTCCGAGTCTTTCGGGGTATTTTTGGCTTACAACATCACCGTCACTCTTTATTTTCGAGCTTCCAGAATCGTCGGATTTTGAAGAGTAGTTTAGCCAATTGCTTTTTTCCTAAGTTTCAGGATGTAAGGAAGTTTTTTTTTTTTGAAATTTACTTAGGTCATATTCTTTTCCAAGAATATCTTTTCCTAAATAATGTCAAAAAAATAACATTTTTAAGGTTATGGAAAATGTTTATTCTAAGAACAATAATATTAACAAGGCCATATTCTTGTTTCCAAGAATATGTTTTCCAAGATAATATTTATATTCAAAGGAAAAATCAACTTATCTCTTAAGGAAAAGATTTTACCCTTAGAGATTTTCCATAAATTATTTTTTCCATAAAAACTCCCTATCAAAACTTCACCCTTCTTTTTACCCTACTTTAGCCGAAAATTGCCTCTCACTAGGCTAGAATTTTCGATTTTTTCAAACTGTGTGACGAGATTTGCTTTGCGTTTTGGATTTTTTGAAAGCATCCGTCGTGTCTCACTTTTTCTGTATGTACCCTCATTTTTCGGACTTCATGCTAGCGACTAGGCATATTTTCGAAAATTCCACCTTTACTTAGGTCGATTTTTTGCCTTTTATGCATGTATGTCCGAATTTTTTGGATTGTTTAGGCTCTTTTTTCAATGACTTGCCCGTTAGAGTACTTTTCCAAATTTGTTGTTTACTTAGGCACTTTTCATAAAAATCTGACCCATTTAACTTCCTTTTGAAATTTTTAGGCTACTTAGGCACTTTTTTATCAAAGTCTCGCCCGCCTAACTGTTTTTTTGAAAGTGGTAGGTTACCTAGGTACATTTTATAAAAGTCTTGTCTATTCGACACTTTTTTGAAACTTTTAAGCTACTTAGGCACTTTTTATAAAAGTCTTACCTGTTCAGCCGCTTTTGGAATTTTGTAGGGTACTTAGGCTCTCTTTGCCAGAGACTTGCCTTTTTCCTAACTTCGGTATTCACAGATTACTCGTTACTTTGGTTTGTCATGGACCCTTCATCTGATTATGAGAGCGAATCCCTCCACCTTCGGGCTACCTCATCTCTTAAGAGAACTTGGCAAAAAGCCCTAACAGTAGGATCGGGATCTCAGATGGTCGTGTCCATTTTAACCCAAAAGGACCTAGATCACCTTAGGCCCCAATACCTTATTCCTGCCGAGATCACCCTTCGGCTCCCGCTAGTTTTGGAATTGTATACCCGACCTCCTCCAAGCGAGATGGCTCTTTACACTACCATGTTTGACAGAGGAGTTCGACTACCCTTATACCTTCTTTTCAAGAGTTCTTAGGTATGGCCGGGTTGGCTCCAGCGCAGCTGGCTCCCAATGCTTGGAACGTCTTCTTCAACTTCCATAGTCTTTGGGTCTACACCGGCTTCGAGGGTCCCTCAGTGCCAGAGAACTTCTTTCACTTTATCGCTTCTACCTGCATCTCAAAGTCACAGTGGGCTGTTATCTTACTCCCAAAAGAAAACTTTCTCCTTTTGTGGCGCGCCCCAATTTTCAGAAGGGTTGGAAAGAACATTGGTTCTTCGCTGGAGGACCTTGGGCAGCTCCAGGTGCCAAAGCTTCGCTGGCAATTCCCACTGCCTTTGGAACTTATCTTTCTTTCGCCTTTGCTCATCTATCTTTTGGCATCATACTTACGTCTTTATGTTGTTTCCAATGCACAAGAAGCTAAGTCCCCATTCTCTAGTAATGAAGTTCTACGAGGTCGTTATGACCTACCGCGAGGAGGTAACTCGTAGCGCGAAATATCTGACCACAGACTCGTTGACGCTTTACAACCTTCTTCCAGATTATGCAATGTCAGCTAACTCTGACTCGGACTCGCCCGTCCCGCAGGAGGGATCCGCTCCAGGTATGCAACTTACTTCTTTTTTTAACTTAGCATGCTTTGAATACTGAAAATGTAAGTTAACGCCTTTTACCCGTGTTCAACCGCCATGGACTACGAGCCTTCACGCACGCCTTTGATGCAGTGACGCGCCAGACGTCTCGCCCCCTTGCTAGGCCTCATACTGACGACACGGTGGACCTTACTTTGGAAGGTTGCTCCCTTCCATCTGGTGACGATGAAGGTCTTCTTTTTCCTGAAGTGCCAGAGGACTTGGATGTTGGGTCAGACTCGAAGTTTGACGAACCCAGCCTCAGATTTGACCATGTCCCTTCTTTGACTCGGGCCAGCTCGTGCAGGCCTTAGATGCCTTTACATAGCCTTCCCCTTATATTTGACTCGTACCTTTTGGCATGACCATATCGTCTTACTTTGGACCCGTAGGAGGAAAAGACTTGGGCCTCCAACTTATGGAGTGAAGTTGGTTTTTCTTCGACTCCATTTCCTCTAGGAAACGCCTCCCATATTTTGAAGAAGAGACCTGTCTAATGCACGAGGTATGACGACCTCACCTTTTACAGCTATACGTTGACTTGAGTACGCATGCTAACTTGTTACCTTGGTTTTTTTGCAGGCGTTCATGTATTTTGCTTCAGCTTCTCGTCACCTTTCTAAAGACTTGCGTCACACCCGCTTTTTTTTGTCAAGTAGTACTGAAAAGCTTAAGTGGGAGCTGGCATAGGCTCGAGAAGCTCAGCGAGTCACTGAGGCTGTCTTAGCCGACTCTCGGACTTCCGCTGAAGCGGCCCAGAGTTTTGTTGTGCGCGCGCGCCAAGACGACTTGTCCACTATTGCTCGCCTTCGACGAGAGTTGGCTTCTACTGAAGGGAAGCTAAAGAACGCTACCTACCTGGTTAACCTTGTGAAGGGTTCTCGTTCCTTTATAATTTTGGAGAACAACACCGGTGAGGTTGCCATCGGCTGGACACTGGACCGAATTAAGGAAGGAGTTAGCTATGGTAACCTTCTTCCTTATTTTCGGTCTCTTTGTTCCAGCACTACTGAAAAAGTCGCTGACCCTTCTTTGCCAGCCTTCGAGTCTGCACTTCCAAGTGATCTAGCCCAAGGCGCTTGCTATGACTCCCGCATCTTCCAAGGCGTGCCTCAAAGAAATCAGGCTCTTCCAGCTAAGACAGCTCCTGCCCAAGCCAGACTCAACTCAACCAAGTTCCAGTAGGCATAGCTCCGGCGGGCCTTGATGACTTTTACGTTGCTTTCCTTTTTACTTGAAGCATTTTACTTTGCAGTCTTTAACTTTTTCTTCTAGGTTGTAATCCAGGAATTTTTTTACTTTGAATGAAAAACAAACTTTGTTCTCAACTTCTCTATCTTGCATACCCCCAATTTAAGTTTATGAAAATGGAATCAATATATTTAATTAAAATGGCTTTTCTGAAAGAATGAGAAAACAACACTTTTATTCATTAACGGCTTGAATTACAATCTACTGAAAGTATTCTTTCAAGTGTTTGAGCACTCCAAAGATGGAGGATCTTATTTTTGCAGGCGAGATTGGCGTTGCTTTGCTAATTCCGTGCAGCAGCTTGGCGGGGATGCTAGACTTGTCTAGGATCTCTATGAGCATGGTCTTGTTCACCTTGGTTGCGTAGGCGGCATCAGACTTTGCCAAAGCATTGGCCTTGGCGCTTTGGGACCTGGGTACTTGCTGGATTTGTACCCCTATAGGTGTTGTTCCTTGGAAAGCCTCACCTGGCACTGTCCCTCTTTCAACAGTCATTTATCTCAGTGACACCTATCATTCCCCGTAGGGATGTGTGGTAGCACTCCCTCGAGGATAACTGTTCTTCTCTAACCTGCCCCACCCCCATAGGAGTAAGGAACTTCATCACCTGGTGGTAAGTTGACGCGACCGCCCTTAGCCCATGGATCGTGGGTTTTTCCTAGTATTGCATTGTAGGCGGAGTTGTCGTTCACCACCAAGAAATTGATTTAGTGTAGGACTATGTTGTCCCCTTCGCCAAAAGTTACGGGGAGCTCGACGGATCCTTCAAGGATCAAAGTGCTCCCGCCAAACCGAACTAGGGGCGTCGAGTTTAGCTTGAGCCTTTCTCTTCCCAGCTTCGTGGCATCGTAAGCCCTTAGTGACCGCATGTCTGCCGAACTGCCTCCGTCGATGAGGATCTTTCTGATGCGGATGTTGGAGACTGTTAGAGACACTACTAAGGCGTCATTGTGCGGGTGGTGTAATGCTGCAACTTCAGCGATAGTGAAGCAAAGCTGCTCGTCCACTGCTGCCATTATCTACACTTCCTCGCCCCTTAGCAGGTCTCTAGCTTGTCTCACTTTTTCCTTCCGACTTTGGTTCGACTCCTTTCATGTCGGTCTTCTAACGATTGTTCTGATCTCCGGCGGTAGTGGTGACTTTTCGCTTCCCCTTTTCTTGTTAGGGGACTTATACGTTTTTCCACCCTCTTCCACGTACTTGCAGTCGTCCCCTTCGGATGAGGGACTCTATGGACTCTTTCAGGTCGTAGCAGCCCGAGGTAGCGTGGTCGTTGTCCTTGTGAAATAGGCATTACTTGCCTCTATTTTTGTAAAGACCCGACCCGTTAAGGGCCCCACATAAACCCTCACCCTAAGGGCATGATTTAAATGACCTTTAAATCGATTAATGAAACACCGTAATTAAACAATTTCTCAAATGGCTTTATTCATCAAAGCACAAGTTTAAAACGGTTTGAAGTACTCTTTCAAAAGAAATAAGAGAAAAATGAAGGGAAAACACAGTTCTTTAAAAGGGAAAATAAACTGATAAAACACAAGGTTCTGAGCAAAGTTCTCATGATAAGAAATAAATTAGACAGGATGCAAAACGTATGAAAGGACTCAATATGCCCATGGTCTCCACTGCGCTAGATCAGCTATCCTGGTAAAGCTCGTGCGTACCTGTGAGTTACCACAATAGAAAAAAAGGGAGGGGGGGGGGTGAGACTCACCAAGGTATATATAAAGCGAGTCAATTCATAACATAAGAGCGTTAATTAAATGTAAGAAAACATAAAGAGATAATCAGGAGTCTAAAATACAACTGTGTTGGGGTAGCTCGAGGGCTAAGCCATCCTAATTCCTCATGGCTCGCACATAGGGGCATCCTTGCTAGAGATAAGCCTAGTTGGTTTCGTTTCCGTTAATAATGACGGGGCAACCCAACTAGGGCTAGGCCAACCCAATATATATACAAGTATCATGCAGTATAAGCTATAACTTCATATATATGTATATATATATATATATATAATTGACAGGAAGTAATATCAAATTCGTGCACAAACATACATTCATTTAACAACATAATTATTCAATCAAAATAGTGCAGGACAAAGATTAACCCTCTTACCTTGCTCGTTATCTACTAAGGTACTCCTAAGTGTCCGAATTGCGACTTCCGCAAGTTTCTCCGACAAAAACTGGGCAAAACAAGGTTAAAACGTCATAATTAGGCCCTAAAACTATCTAAAACGAGTCAAGAGCGTCGAAATTACCCAAAAATAAGTATGCGGGAATTTTCCGGCGATCGACAACGGCGCGTGGCCAGAAAAATGGCCGAAGACACGAACGACGGCAAGGCATGACGACAAAGCTCACCGGCACGTGAGTGGAACACGCGGGAAAGTTCCTGCAGGCCTGGGACGCGTGTAGCGCGCTGGATGGTCAAACGCAGGCTCGGGCGACAAGAAGACAGGTTTGGGTTCCCTGGCCAATACGAAGCTAAGGATCTCTGGGAGCGGCGACGGCTATGGGAACACGAGGGGAAAAGATGACAGGCGGCGCTGGCGGTGGCAGGTTTTGTCGCGGCTGCTGATGGGCTGCTGCTGTCTCTCTCCGCTCGCGATTGGTCAAATCTGGTGGCGTGGCTTCTCGAGGCGACAAAGCTGTCGGCAGCGCTGACACTGTCAGCACCGAAAATAGCAACAATGATTGAATGGCAAAGGCTGTTGGCGCAGAAATCCATCGGTAATGATTCGATGGTAGAGGCTATCGAAAAATGTAGAAAACGAGAGAAGAACTCTGACGGCACTGAAATCCAAGAAAAAACTCAAAAACCTAATCATTTGGTCTCATTTTTCCTTTTAAATAAGGACAAAACTACTGGCAAAAATTATAAAAATGCCCCATAGTTCTAAAAATGACCATTTTACCCCTAGTTTTCAAATTCCGATTTCACACCTCTCGGAATAAGACTTTAGTAAATACTTGTAACTCAAAACAAAGTTCCAAACGACCCCCAAGATTCTCGGTAAGCCCAAAAAAAACAAACTAACCTTGAAATAAGGGGCAAAAAGCCGGGCTGTCACAATTTCTTTTGCTGGACCCTGCCTTAATCCGGCTTAGCCATTTCAGCTCCTCCTTATCTTGAATCTCCATCCAGATATGCTCTACGGGAATAGCCGTGGGAGTGTACTTCTCGAACTGGCTAGGGAGAACCCCCTTTCGTTCGGTTATCTCATTTTTTTACTGGGCGTTCTTCCGCCCTTCGCTTTCGTGACTCCTTGTAGTCAGCCTCGCGGCGGCTGACTAACTTCTCACGCTCCAGAAGGAAGCGTCTTCCTTCGGTGCCTCATTGGGAGTTTACAAGCTCCCTTTCACTTATGTACTTTTGCGCTCTTGTTAGGAGCTCGACATAAGTGAGTTGAGCCTTTTTCCCAAGCGACCACATGAACTTTTCATACCTCAGTCCAGTCACGACTGTTGCGAGAGCCGTGTTGTGGGAGTACCCTTCGACTTGCAGTGCCTCGTTGTTGAAGCGTGAAATGTACTCTTGAAGGGTCTCATTATCCTTTGCCTCACGGTCAGTAGATGGGTGACCAGTTTTTTCTAATCTCATCCTCCCAGGAATTGGGTGACGAAGCCCCTGGCTAGCTCTCTTAATGAGGCAAAAGACTTGCGCCTGAGCTGCCTAAACCATCTTTGAGCCGGTCTCCTGAGCATGAATGAAAACGCTCTGCACTTGATCGTATCTCGGACTCCATGGAGTTCCATCTATGCTCGATGGGAATCAAGGTGCTCTATAGGTTCCGTAGATCCATCATACCCTTTGATTGAAGGGAGCTTGAGTTTTGTCCGGACGGGCTTCTCAATGATTTCATCGATGAAGGGACGGTCGACCTGGTCAACCAAACTGTCCAGGTCTAGTCTGTCTTGATCCTACGCCTTCTTCATGCTCACCAACTGATCTTGGAGGAGATGAAGCTGGGCCAGTTAAGGTTGATCCTCAGTTCCGTCGTGCCCCGCCTCTCTTCGATGTTGGTTGAGTACATCCCTGAGATCCGCTCCCAAGTCTGATCCCACCGTTCGGGCACTTGGAGTTTTCGTGGGATGTGGGGTGAATGACCCTCGCGTGGTACGCCTTGGCTGGCTACTTCTGACTGACTGCGTCCAGGAAGACTCCACTATTCTAGATCCAATCCTCTAGTGAACCTATGCTCCTTCCTTCGATCATTACCACGCAGTCGAAGTCGTTCGACCGATCTTTGGTGTCGAGAATGAGCCTTTTTTCGACGTCTCCGTGGCTGGGGCTTTCCCTTTGGCAGGGTCCCGAACCAACGGAGCTGACTTCTCCATCGCAGCTTTTTTCTTGGTCTGTTATGGCCACGCCGCCTCTTGTGGCGCCTGGAAGTTCCCACCATCAGGTGTCTGAGTCCGAGAAGATTGTTGAAGCAACTCAACCAAG
Source organism: Cyclanthera cordifolia (assembly GCA_037832605.1). Classification (NCBI taxonomy): domain Eukaryota; kingdom Viridiplantae; phylum Streptophyta; class Magnoliopsida; order Cucurbitales; family Cucurbitaceae; genus Cyclanthera; species Cyclanthera cordifolia. The sequence continues at coordinate 12,261 of JBBMEG010032579.1, forward strand.
CGACTCAAACTCTCCGCCATTCCTTGTACTTGTTCCTCCAAAGCTCTGAGCTTTGGGTCCGCACGCTTCAGTTCTTACCTGGTTATCGCACCCTCAGGATCAGGGTGGTTTTCGACATGAACAACATCATGTCTTCTTGATGCAATTCTTCTCGAAGCATGCTCGACGTCCGATTCTCCTTCAACACCGTGGTGGTGGTCGTTTTCAACGTTCCACATTTTTTACAGAAAAAGTGTTTGGAATATAGCTTTTTTTTAGGTAGAACACTATCTTGTCCCCACAGATGGCGCCAACTATTGATGTCGAAAAATGGTCAATAGATATCTAGAGTAAGATTTGTTTAACTAAGGACTAAAAGGCCTACAAAAAAGTGAAAATAAGGACAACATCGGTGTGGTGTGAGCCACATGGCCTCCGATGCCTAAGTCAGTGGGAGATTTTAGGAGGATAATTTAAAACTTTTAGAATGGCTCAAGAATACTTAGCTTGATTAGCTTAGGATCTGTCCCCTTGCAACGGAGAATGATTTTACTCTTATAGCAATCAATCTCGTAACTGTTGCAGCTCACTTATGGGCGGCTTAATGGCATGCTATTAGAATCGTCCGTCATTAAGCCATGTATGAATATATACCATCATAACTCCTGACCGTTACCCTTTGGAGGTGTAACGGTCTAGACTCTAGAGTTACTTGGACTCGATCGACCTTGGCAGGTCCTCACCTCTACGACCGACCCCTAAGGGGTGCAACCCTGTCGTTGTAACGCTAGGATGCCACGGGTGTGCAACGTCTCTCAGTGCTACTTGGACTTGGTCGACTTTTGCACAAAAAAATCCTAACCTCTAAGACCAATCCACTCGGGCTGGCCTACTTGACCGTCCTCCTCAAAGGTTGGCTACGGATCCTCACCTCCACGACTAACCCACTCGAGTTGACCTACTCGTTGTAACCGAGGACTCCACGGGGTGCAGCGTCTCCCTGTGTTACTTGTACTCGGTCGACTTCTTGGGGAGAGTCTTAACTTCCACGACCAACCCACTCGGGCTGACCTACTCGTTGTAACGGGGGACACCACGGGGTGTAATGCCTTCATACGTTACTTGGACTCGGTCGACTCTTCAGAGTGTCCTGACCTACACGACCAGCCCACTCGAGCTGATCTACTCATTATAATGGGCAACACCATGGGGTGCAACACCTCAATATGTTACTTAGACTCGGTCGACTCGTCCACAGAAGAGTTCTAACCTCCACGGTCAATCTACTCGGTTTTACCTACTCATTATAACTGGGGATGCCACGAAGTGCAGCGTATTTGTATGTTACTTGGACTCGATCGACTCTTTTGAGAGTCCTGACCTCCACGACCAACCCACTCGGGCGGGTCTACTCGACATAACTCCTGGCCGTTATCAGCGGACCTAGTCGTTACTTGGACTCGATGGACTCTTCGGAGAGTCCTGACCTCCACGACTTTCCCCCTAAGGGGTGTTCGCATTCTTTTGCCAGACCCGAGAGGGGTGAGGCTGCAAGGGCCGACCCTCGGAGGTCGAGGCTTTCCTTGGCTGACCCCCAGGGGAGTCGAACTTGCTTGGTCGACCCTCGGGAGGTCGACAATGGCGTGGATTTGGCCGACCCCCTAGGGGTCAAGGCCTCTACTTGGCCGACCCTCGGGGGGTCGACGTTGGCTTGTTTGTCCTCTGAGTGGGTCACAACCTCTTTCGAGTCTTTCGGGATATTTTTGGCTTACAACAAAAATAATAAAACCATGTGAGATTTGAATATTGAATTTCTTGTCCTGTGGTTGTTGTTAAAATTAAAACCAGATGTTGAAATCCATATATGTTAAGAAATTCTAAGTTGGAAACCAAGCTCTAGACTCTAGAGTTACTTGGACTCGATCGACCTTGGCAGGTCCTCACCTCTACGACCGACCCCTTAGGGGTGCAACCCTGTCGTTGTAACGCTAGGATGCCACGGGTGTGCAACGTCTCTCTGTGCTACTTGGACTTGGTCGACTTCTTGGGGAGAGTCTTAACTTCCACGACCAACCCACTCGGGCTGACCTACTCATTGTAACGGGGGACACCACGGGGTGTAATGCCTTCATACGTTACTTGGACTCGGTCGACTCTTCGAAGTGTCTTGACCTACACGACCAGCCCACTCGGGCTGATCTACTCATTGTAATGAGCAACACCATGGGGTGCAGCACCTCAATAAGTTACTTAGACTCGGTCGACTCGTCCACAGAAGAGTCCTAACCTCCACGGTCAATCTACTCGGTTTTACCTACTCATTATAACTGGGGACGCCACGAGGTGCAGCGTATTTGTATGTTACTTGGACTCGATCGACTCTTTTGAGAGTCCTGACCTCCACGACCAACCCACTCGGGCGGGTCTACTCGGCATAACTCCTGGCCGTTATCAGCGGACCTAATCGTTACTTGGACTCGATGGACTCTTCGGAGAGTCCTGACCTCCACGACTTTCCTCCTAAGGGGTGTTCGCATTCTTTTGCCAGACCCGGGAAGGGTGAGGCTACAAGGGCCGACCCTCGGAGGTCGAGGCTTTCCTTGGCTGACCCTTAGGGGAGTCGAACTTGCTTGGTCGACCCTCGGGAGGTCGACAATGGCGTGGATTTGGCCGACCCCCTAGGGGTCAAGGCCTCTACTTGGCCGACCCTCGGGGGGTCGATGTTGGCTTATTTGTCCTCTGAGTGGGTCCCAACCTCTTTCGAGTCTTTCGGGATATTTTTGGCTTACAACAAAAATAATAAAACCATGTTAGATTTGAATTATTGAATTTCTTGTCCTGTGGTTGTTGTTAAAATTAAAACAAGATGTTGAAATCCATATATGTTAAGAAATTCTAAGTTGGAAACCACCGTTGTTAAAACCTTTAGAGCTTTGTTGAACCTTTGAAAACTATTAGCCCAATGGTTAATAACGATGTTGTTGTTTTTGTTAAAGAGGAATAATATTGACCATCGTTGACCACGATTTAAGCTTGAAATCCATGTAAGCTATACAACTCTAGTTGGTCAAGGCTTATCCATATAAGATAGGAATGAGATTATGACTTTTTGATCTTTCTTATTGAACCTTGACCATCCATTTACTTATAATTAGCGTATTGACTAGCTTAGAGCAGTTTGACCATTACTAAGTTGATTATAAAAAATGGCATCATAATACTTTTTAAGAGAAAATGCAAAAAAGCCTTTGACCAGATTTTACCTTTGTTGACCGGGTCAACTGAGTTGACCAGGTCACGTGTCTCGAAAACCTATTTTTTGAAGTTCAGACATCTTAATTGATTTTGACGCTTTGAGTCTGTTTTTTATGGTTTAAGGTGCTAATTTTAACACATTAATTGATTTAAAGTGTGTTCTTGTGCAAGCTTCCTTTAGTTGTTAACTTAAAGGTTGGAAGCTCTTTCGTGGAATTTGGATAAGGTAAGGGACTTGTTACCCTAGCTTAGGAATTGTGGGTAATTATGAGCATGTTTAAGAGATTAATTAGCATGTAATGCATTCTTATTTCTCCGATGATGCACTGAAGCATTGAATGCCTTGTATGTCAATGTCCATGTTGAATACTTGTATGGTTCATGAGTTGAACGTTATTTTTCCCCGGTTAGGTAAGCATGACATTTATGTTACACATGATGTAAGATATTAAACTTAAGCATTGATTGATTTACATGGTTTAGCCCATGTTGATTGACTGATATGTATTACTAAGTGGTATTTTGAGCTATGTTGAGTGACTCGTATGCTTTAGTGAGTTGTATTTTGAGCATGTGTTGATTCACTCGTATGTTTTGATGTATTGTATTTTGAGCTTGTGTTGATTGACTCTATGTCTTACTGAGTTGTACTGTAGTTCCCTATTAGGTAAGCATGTAAGTTGCTACACAATATGTTATATTTATGCAAGCATGTTATAATGTTATCCTCTGTTAGCATGTTATATGGTTATGCTTTTTTTTATTTCACTATAAGACTTGACACGTAATCATTCTTATATGATTCCCAGACATGTTATTTACTATTATCATAAAATCAGGTAGGTAATCATATTTCATATGATACCTAGGCATTCTTCATCATCCACTATAAGCCTGACAGGTAATCATTCTTATATGATACCAAGATACGTTGTCTACTACCATCATAAGACCTGACAGGTAATCACATTACATGTGATACCCAGACATATAACTTACTTCATTCTAAAACCTGGCAGGTGATTCTTATTATCAATGATATCCAGACATATTATATTATCATCATAAGACCTCGCCGGTAATCACCCATTGTTGATACCGAAGCAAACCATCTTCTTCATTATGAGACCTAGTAGGTAATCATATCATATATGATACCCATGCATGCTATCTCTATCATCATAAAACCAGGCAGGTAAACATGACCTACATGTTGCCACGTCATCATACTTAACTGATTGACCTTATCTATTGTTGATTGCTTATATGTTATTGCTCTTGTTCATGCTTATATTAATTTCGAGCTAAGGATCCTTACTGAGTTTTTATAAACTCACCTTTTTCACAATGGGCACCGTTACATTTTTGTTAAAGTTGTATTTAATTATAATGTCCTTTTACAATAAATATTTTGGGGGCATGAGTATTTATGACAATTAACGATGCTATATGTTTTTTATTTAGTTTTTAACTGGGTACCTGTACCATGATTTTTAGAGTTTTCAATATGAACATTATTTCCAAATAAAGCTTTGAGTATTTGCTTTATGAGACATGCCTTTAAATAATGATATTTTGGAAGTCATGCATTAGGGTAAAGACCTAGGTTTAGACTCATAGTTTGGGTCGGGTCTTTACACGTGAATTCTTTTTGTGACGACGTTGCGTTCCCAGCTACTCACTATGACAATCCCCAATGTGCGAGGCTTATTGACCTAGTGTTGTTTAACTTATCTCACCCATGCACATTAAATGATACATTCATACAGTAGGATTTTGCAATCCATAAAGGATTAACTCATTGAAATATGATCATTCTTAGCGAAGTAGTTGATGCGAGTCTATAACAGAATTACTAGCTCGATCATAAAACTTCTAGCCTGTCGTAGAACGAATGTTTGATTTGAAGGTTGATGGAAATAGTCAGAAAACTCAAGATGTGAGGTAGGACAAAACCTTCCTGCACCAAAACAGCAGGAGTAATCGCCCTAATTCTCCCAAAGTGGGGGCAGACCGACCTTGGCAAAGCAAAGAACAAAGGTCGCCCCCGATGGTAAGGCGAGAACCTCTGACTTGTTTTCTATGCAAGAGGCCCAATAAAGTATCTGAATGCCCAAGATTACTTGCCCTCAACGCCGTTCGTGTGTCACTCGAAGAAAAGGCAAGGGTCGAAGAAGACGAGGAAACTGAATGGCATAACTGAATAGTACTTGAAGAACAAAAAAGGGAAAATCCTTGAATCAGTGCGTCAAAATACCTCTCGTCCTTGCAAAAGAATGTTGGGGAGCTGAATGAGTCATTAAGCAAAGACCTCATGTGTGTCGATGCATGGATAAACCATAAGACATCAAAAATTACTATGGTAGACTCTGGGGCCACCCACAACTTTATGTCTGAAACAGAAACAAGACGTTTGAATGTGAGTTAGCATAACGATGAAGAACAGATGAAAGCCGTTAATTCTTCAGCCTTACCAGTGTTAAGACTTGCAAAGACTGCGAGTGTCAAGCTAGGAAAGTGAAGCGACGAAGTTGATTTCATGATAGTAAAGATGGATGGCTTCGGTATCATATAGAGGATGGAGTTTCTCCTTAAACACAAATCATTCCCATTCCACTCATTGAATGGTTAGTCATCACTGGATCCAACTCTACCACTGTGAAGTCCAAGATGAAGCACCAAAGTGGCATGCCTTGTTATCAACCTTTCAACTGAAAAAGATCTCAAGTGATTGCTGAGACAACTGGTCTCGAGTCGAGAAGTCTCCAACAAGGAAGACAAGGCAGAAATCTGTGATGGGGGAGAAGTACCCTTATGGTGCGCCCATGTGCGTGAGTAACATGGTCAGCCTGAAACAACGCCCTTCTGAAGAGACTAGTTCACCGATTTATTGCTGAATGCCTTTGAAGTATTAATCGAAGAGATAGATCAAACTGACATCAAGAGTCCAAGCCTGCAAAAGTTTCTTGAAAGGTGTCGTAGAGTTACAAACTCGGAAGTTCGATGAGACCGAAATGACAAGATAGTAAGTTCCTATTAGATCTCTGAGTTCGAGTAGAGTTGGTTGGCAGGGTCGTCAACTATTTAAGTGGAGAGAATGTCATGACCATGCTTGTCCAGTGTGTGTTACACTTGGCCGCATGCACCTTTAGACCCCTTTTTATTATGTTTTTCTAGTATATGATTTACTTTTCATGTTGTTGTTATTTTCATTGATTTTTGGAGCCTCTGACTCCTTACCATTTGGACGTGCAAGCCTGCCACATCAAATATGTGTCAAAATATACTATAGAGGGGGTATGACTTCTTGAAGCTTCATTTTTACCAACTTATATGTTGAATGCAATATATTGTCATTTCAAAGACAAAATGTATTTACAAACCTTCTTCTTTCTTTTTTTGAAAACCTTTGATCGTGCTCGTGATAGAGGTTGCATCAGTTATGCCACTTGCTTTGCGTTTGCGTTTACCTTACTTGAAATTTTTCCCACTAAATAAGACTCGAGTATTGGTAAATCTAGTTTACCTTCCTTGTAATTTTCTTCATTTCTTTGTACTTAAGACCTCCAAGGACCAAGCTTTTGACAATGGAAACATTTTCCATCCTTCTAGGTCTTGACTATTTTTACTTTGGGTGCAATAACTTTATTTAACCTTCTTTTCTTATATATTAGCCTTTGAGGTCCAACCTTCAGGCTTTGTTCTTGAACTCTAAGCCCTTGAATTGAACTTCTAATAGACAACACTTGTTTCTACCTTTTGGTTTATATAAAAGAGTTGCGATTTTGGAATAAAGTTTGTATTACTGGACTCGTTTATTATAGCCTTATTCATTTATGAATATTAAAGCGCATCATCATCTAAACAATATCCTCCCTAATTGATGTTCATGCCTTCTTTTTTGCATTATAAATTTTATTAAAGGCACCACGCTTTCCTTGACTTAAAGATTACCTAAACAAACAATGTAGGGACTACATCTTGTCATAAGCTGTGACCGTGCTTTTTGGCTTCTCGACCGACATGTTTGAGACGTATGCCAACATATATACTCAGCCTTTTCGTTGGCACCATGTCAACGAAAATTCATCTCGCGAATATTTCGCATTGCAAATGCTACGAGTTCTAATGAACCATCCTCTATTAAAACAAGCTTCTTTTCGTCCAATGACAAGAATCATGTTGACTTTTTTTTTTCAAATGTTATAGATTTTCTTTGGTTAAATTATCACTAGAAAATAATGAGATTGGTAATTCAAACAGGTTGCTCGATTATAAGTTAAAAGAACATTTTCGTTTTAGTGCCATTTAAAAATATCATTCATGATTTTGGCATAAAAATTGATCTTAAAACTTGTCAAGTTAAAATCGCAAGAAAGCCTACAAATTATTTAAAGCCATGATACAACTACAAAGGTTTAGAGTAAGTGTCGTCATAGGATAGGTCAAATGCTTCTCCCTAGCGTGAGACTATTTTGAATCGAAATTCTAATACTAGGATAACTCTTATCTCTATGGTTTCAATTAACATTTTGATCTAATACTTGGCTAACTTTTTAGCCAATCCCTTAATAGTGTAGCCTATCAATTCAAAATCGTTAATCTCTCAATAAGTGTCATCATTGGATAGGTCAGTTACCGATTGAAATCACAGTTCTATCCCTTTCGAGAAACTTGCCCTAATATTGACCCAAGTGAACACATACCGTAAGGGGTCGACTCAAAACTGGCACACGTAGCCCGTCTACGATCTCACGATGCAATTTTTTATGGAATCACACACTAATCTTTCTCCCACTATCTATTTTGAAATAAGGTTTCCTCTCAATCAGATGAACTAGGCTAATCTTCTGCATCCAAATCTTAATCTTATACCTATGTTGGTTAGATTGATGTTGATGTGAATTATCGAGTTTTTACTCCAATAACCTAATCACATTATTTAAGCTTGCATAAAGTGATCTATAATTCATGGTCGTTTCAATCCCAGGTCGTGTTCCCAAGCAGAGGTGTTCTATAGACGAAACCTTCCTTAGGAAGAGTTTTCTTCCAACTAATCCTTACAGTATCAAATTGCTCTTTAATTAATCTTATTAACTAAAGAATCAAGTGATAGTAATAAATCCTATTAATTCTAATCAATTTTATGGATTATTAGACTCTACCAATTTTTAAAAAAAAAATTAAAAGATTATATTCATTTTTGTAGAAGATTTAAAATAAATATTTAGGTTCTATTTAGAAAACAAAATAAAAAATAATAGACATAATCCATACATTCAGCATATTCAAGAAAAATAAACATAAAATTTTTTTTGTGAGATCTACCTGCTGAACAGTCCTAAATATGAAATCCAATTCCTAAAAATATATCTAATATATTTAATACATATCAGAAAATTTTCAATGTCCAAACTTAAAGCTTTCATTGTCCCAAATGAAATCTCAATCCAAACTTGTATTTTTCAAAAAAATTTAGATTGAAAATTTTCTAATTTAGATTGATGAAGCTTTTAAAATAATCTAAATCAAATTTTCTTCATTAAAACCACACTTTAGAACTTACAGATAAATTTCAAGCAATTTAAATAATCATGTTGATTTAATTGATTTTCTAATTTAGATTATTGAAGCTCTTAAAATAACCTAAATCAAATTTTAATACTCATTACTTAATCGATATAACACTTATAAAATATAATCTGCAAGAAACTTCAAATTACTTCTGTAACAGCCCGAGTGTTCGTCCTCGCTTACAAGATCAGTTTTGTCATTTTAAGGGCTTACCGGGGATCCCAGAAGTCGGTTTAGAATTTATTTTGGGTTAAATTTAGTTTTTAAAGTTAAATCTCGGAAGTTGTGAAGTCGGAATTTGAAAATTAGGGGTGAAATTGTCAATTTTAACCCTAGGGGTATTTTGGTAATTTTGCATGGTATTTTTGTCCTTATATAAAAGGACAAATTGGACAGAATCATTAGGTCATTGAGTGTTTTTGCAATCTTCAGCCGCTGTCAGCTTTTGTCTCTCTCGTTTCAGCGAAATCCGACAGCCAATCATTGGCCTTCAGACCGCCGCCGACAGCTGCCAGACAAGGGTATTATTGCGTCCTGACAACCGCCGACAGCCGTCAGACAAGGCAATCATTGCCACTGACAGCCGCCGACAGCATCGATCCCAGCGCCGACAGCCAATCATTGGCATAGGTTTCAGTGTCGCAGCCGGAATTCCACCACTCGCTCGCCGCCACGTGTCAACGTCGACAGCGTCTGACGGCCAATCATTGGCGCTGTCTTCAGGGCCGACAGCCACTGCCACCGCCAGAAGGGAGAGCTTC
>JBBMEG010032590.1:0-21829 GCA_037832605.1 Cyclanthera cordifolia
GATGGACCGTGGAGGTCAGGACTCTCCGAAGAGTCGATCGAGTCCAAGTAACGTTTGGAGGCGTTGCACCCTGTGACTTCGCCCGTTACAACGAGTAGGTCAGCCCCATTGGGTCGACCGTGGAGGTTAGGACTCTCCGAAGAGTCGACCGAGTCCAGAATCAAAACCATTACACCTCTAAAGGGTAACGACCAAGAGTTACGCCGGTATTTATACCTGGCTTAATGGCGGATGTCTCTAACAGTCGACCGTTACATCGCCATAAGTGAGCCGCAGCGGTTACAAGACCGGCTGCTATAAAAGTCAATTCATTCCTCCCTTTCATGGGGCGATTCCGAAGCTAAGTACCCTTAAGCCATTCTTTGTGCTTTAGTTTATTCTCCCTAAATCTGCTTTCTGACTTAGGCATCGGATGCCCTGTGGCTCACACCACACCGGTATGCCCTAAAATTCGCTTTTTTGCATGTTCTTTCGTCCTCAGCTAAACAAATTCACTGTGGATATCCGTTGACCTTTTTTCGGTATCAACATAATATATAGAGAAATTGACATTGACCTAAAATAAATTTATTATTAAAATTGAGTCTAATGGTAATATTAATGGTAAAAATATTTAATCTTAAAACATATGTATCAAAAGTTATTAGACTCCAAATGCAAGACTAAAATGTAATCTTTTTTTCTTTTATTTTATATTTATTTTTTCCAAATTTGTCAACTTAAGTCATTTCCTCTAAAATCCATATTAATATTACTATCTTAGGAGTGGATATATAATCACTCCTTCACTAATTAATTTTTTAGTTAAAAAAAATCGTTAATTTGAATTAGTAAGAATATGGACTATCGTGTTTCAAATTTTTTTAAAAAACCTTTTAAATTTAGACATGTTTGATCATTTTTTGTTTTCAAATTAAGTTTGTGTTATGAATAGATATTGTTAAAAAGCAACTCCTTAGAATTTGACAAGTATTTTGAGATCTATTGTGTCATATCACTGTGAAGGATTTTCTTTTAAATTTAGGTGTGATCTAATAATTGCATCTTAAAATTGCATTCACCTCGTATCACAATCTTAGTCAATCAAATCAATTTGTTTTAGCCTTCAATTTTATATAAATATTGCATTTCATAGGAGTTTGGTGGTTATTGAGTGCCATTTTGGCCATAAACTAATAATTATATGCAACATATTCTTTCATCTTAGAGAATAATTATTAGTCGTAGAGATTTGTTCATAACAATTGGGATTTGTTCTAATCATTGTAGGAGTCGTGGAGATTTTAAGACTCTAAACTTTGTTTAGAAACTCACATTAAAAAAAATGAGAGAGACTTTCTAAAAATATATAATTAATCCAATCATCAAATATTCATTTAAAACAAGTTTTTTTTTTTTTTTTTTTTTTTTTGAGGAATTAGGATAAATATTCAAGATTTGAATAATATTTATTATTGTATTTAAATTTCAAACTATTTGTATATATATTCATTTAATTCTAATTTATTAAAAAATAATTTTTTTTCAAACATCACTTTGTTCTCCTTCTTCTTCTTCACTTGACAGATTCACTACTATCGGTCAAAAACCTCTCTCACTACTGCTACCGATCAATTACCTCTTTCACGCTGTCGTTGTTTGGCAACGTCTCTCCTTTAAAGTTGTAGTCTTCGTCTAATCATTGTTCATCTCATTGCCTCGATCGTCGATATATGCAGATCATATGTTGTCGTCCTTCGTCGGTGGCTGAAGATCCATCATAGTTGACGATGAAGACAAAAAACAATGATCGATGACCGAAGCCAGCAATCAATTACAAATGAAGTCAACAACTACATCCCACGATCTTCTCCCTAAATTTCTCCATGATTTTTGCTCAAACGGTTGATGACGGTAGTAAACACGAAATCCTAATCTGAAAAGCTTAAGTTTCATGGATATGTAATATGAAAATTAATAACATCATATGCTATATTAATTAACACGATTATTATACATATGACATGATACTATTATTGTAATAGTAGAGTATTATAAATTATCATATCATAAATACTAAAAATGTGTGATAACATTTATAGCATAAAAAAATTGTATTATAATAAACTCACCTTACAATTTATTTAGAGTAAGATTATTACAATATAGTATATAAAAAATTGTATTTGGATTCATTTTTCAAACTTATTTAAAGTTAGAGTATTATGTTAGCACATTGAAAGTAATAATGATTTAAGTTAGTTGTTGTATAATATTACTTAATTACAATAATCACACACACACATGATGTATTATAATCTAATACTTCAATATGTATTATAATATACCGTGAAATATTTATCTTTTTTATCATACATATTAAAATATCACTTAAGTAATTACTACCTTGTATTACGACCAAATGTATATGTAATACTATATATATATATATATTTTTTATATTTATATTCTAATACCTTCTAATTCGTTAATCCATGTATATAATATTAATATCAAGTCATGTCATATACTAGACATTGTGTATAAAGTAGAAATGAATTTTAAGTCGTTTATGTATGCCGACTAAATATATATGTAATATTGTATTGCCATAAAACTAATATAATACACCACTTATTGACATTTTTTTAATTAAAATCATCTTCAATTTAGGATTTCATTTTAAATAGAATTGACAATCATTTTTTGTCTGCAAATCTTAACTTATCAATTTAGTCAGTGTACGCTATAGATAAAATTATCCTTCACCAAAATTGTAGAGAGACACAAGATCTACTCAATGCCATTTTTAATTTTCTTCGCGGAGGTGCTCACTTCGGATCTGACTTGCGAATCCATCTTCACCAACATCGATGGAGGTTATAATGGTAGACGGCAAAAGATCTTGTTTGATAGGACAACATCCATGGATTAGACGATTTTAAGAAAACAACCTTATTGTTTTTATTCCTTCAAAACAACGGTGAGACGATGATGGTGGAGAAAATTTCTTCTCCGACGACCATGAAAATTTTAGCATAAATCTTTTCTTTTTAATTTTGTTTTACTTTGAATTTAATGCTGGGGTAGTATAATCTTTTATTATTTATTGTTTTTCTTATTTTTAAAATATTTGAATTAGTTTGCTAATAGTTTAATATTTGACTAATATGATAATTAGTTTTCTAATCTTGAAAAAAAAAAGGAAAAAAAAAGAGTACAAGGTAATATTTTAATTGATTTAAAAAGGTTAACATTTGGTGTATTTGTTTTCTGACACATATTACATTTTAACCTAATGTTTGAAGGAAATGGAGACTTGAACCCTAATCTTCTCTTGTTTTTGTAAATAAAATTAGGAACTATAGGTTTAAGTTGGGAATTTGGAATTTATTGTGCTATAAAGAGTTCGGACAAATTTACCCTTGGGGTTTTAAAAGTGAAAACTGAAAAAGAGGGTCAAATGGGTAGTTTGCAACTTAGGGGTATTTTTGTAATTTTGACACTACAAGACAAATTAGGGAAAAGACAAAGGTTATAAATTCCACTCATTAGGTCATTATAAACCCATAATTGGCCGTCGTTAGAGAACGAGTCTCGAGGAGCCTTTTTGCTAAATTATGTGCATTCGCACTTCCCGAGACGTCAATTTCAACGCCCCATCATTGTGTCGTCGTTGCAGACTGATTTTCCAACAGTAGTGTGTCGCGCATCCCGCATTCATTAGACCGCTTTTGCGATCGCAACTTCGAATTGGAGATCACAAATCTGAGCCTGCAGTTGCCCAATCTGAGCCAACGCGCGCATTTCCGATCCTCGCCAGCGACTTCGAGCCAAGTCTGCACGTGCTCGAGCCTATGTCACCGTCTGCTGTTCACACGCGCAAAAACAGAGATCACGCGCCACCGGTAGAGCCCCACGCGTCGGCGTCTCCGCCACAGTCGCTGGTGACCGGAAAAATTCGATTTTCACCCCTAAGGTAAACTCTATGCTCTAAATCTGTTTTGAAGGTTTTATGTCTAAATTCTCACTCGTTTTTCATGTATGGCATTTTTTGGTGAGGATTATTTAGGGGACTCGAGGTTCGTGTTTTAAGGACTATTTCGAGCAATTTCAGGCGAAGGTAAGAGACTGTTTCCCAGTATAGATTCACTGTGGTGTTATTTGAGCATGTCCTCGATGTAATTGTATTGAATGAATGATCTGTGATATCTGATGATTCATGAGCATGTGTTTGTTGTGTGATGTCGATTTAAGAGAATTCGAGATAAAAATCAGCATGTGGTAGTTTGTGAACTTCTTATTTCATATTCCTATGTATATGAGTTAAGTTCCGAAGGGAACCAAACGAGTTAATTATGAGTCAAAGTCCCAAAAGGGAACTGCGTTTTTAAAGAGCACAAGCTGCGGCTAAAGACAGAAGTGTCTTAGTTGTTAGCCTTGGATAGAGGAATTGTCGAGTGTAACAACCTGAAATTTGCTATTAATAAAAATTGGATTTTTATTTCTCAATGGTTTTAAAATCCTTACTACTTTTTAATTATTAATTAAAAAGAAAGAATAATTTTTTTATAATAATTAATTAAATGGGCATCATGAGATTTTTTTTTTGGTAAATATTATTTGATTTTATTTAGTGGCTTAAGTTTATGAGAATTTCCAAGCGAGTTTAGGCTTAAACCCATTCCAAACATCCAATGTGTCAAAATTCATTTTTCCATATCCACCCCAAACAAACATCCTCCCTTCTTTTTAAATTGATTTGACCTAATCATTTCTCATTTAAATATATAATTTTTTTGTCTAACCCCTCATTCTCCTCTTTGAAATTTGGGCCGTCATTATTCGTTCTCTTATACATTGAGCCATTTCACCAACACCTCCCCTTCTCCTTCTCCAAAAAAATCTCCGACCACCACCACACCTCTTCATGTCGTTCGTCGTGGTTTGTCGACCGTCGCCGCAATTGTTTGCCGACTGCCGTGGTTCGCCGACCGCCATCGCCGGTTCAGAGATGGTGTGTTGAGGTGAGTTGGCTCACCTTGAGTTAGTTGAAAAACTCCATTAGAGGAGATGTGTGGTTTTAAATTCAAGAGGGAGAAGTGATGATGGAGCAAGTGTAGCTTTTTAATGTAAATTGGTTAAATATATATTAAAATTAATAATTTATATTTGTGGAACCATGGGATTAAAATAGGTTAAATTTGAATATAAAATTAATATATTGTAATTGGGGACATGTGGCTTTCCCTGAATATTTATAAATGTATATATATGTATAAAAATTAAATTTAATTAGTGTTTGGATTAAAGTAATGATTTTAATTTATTTTGGAAAGTTGACTAGATTGACCTTTGGAATCCTTTGACTAGTTTGACCCGCTTTGACTAGTCAACCGAGTTGACTGAGCCGCGGGTCTCAAAAACACGTTTTTCAAAGTTAGGTCTTCTTTACTAATTTTGACGTCCTAAATCCATTTTCGAGAGTCTAAGGTGCTAGTTTTGACCCGTTAGTTTAATAGGGTTTGTTCGTGTGCTAACCTCCATTTATCGTTGACTCGGAGCTTAGGATTCCGCTAGTGGAATCAGTTAAGGTAAGCGAAACATATCCTCAACTGGAGATCCTGTGGTTTAATACGTGGATGTACCGAATAGGATGTCTTGTGTGATGATTGCTTAATTGATTGATGATTGTATGTTTTGTTGATGCTTGGTTTGGTACTGGCTATCTGAGATGAAATTGAACATATAAATATATATGAATACGCGAGTATCTGAAAAATTATGTGATGATGTATAGATACTTGATGATGCTCATATGGATTGATGCTTCTTTGATGTTGTTATATCATTTAGAAAACTGACATATTCATGATTATTGAGATGGAACTGAACCGATAGGTTATATCCTGTTATGTGGTAGTGGTGATGTATTGATACTTGGTGATGTTCATAAGTTATGATTTCTTATTTTATGTTATAGAATCGTTGCAAAACATTTAAGGTGTGTGATAGGCCAAGATGTTCCATAGCGAACTAGCCTACACCGCCATCCCATTGGGGACCTAAATGATGTGTAATTCAGAAGAACCCTATTATTTTGGTGCGTGCTTTGTCACCACCGTCTCATAGAGAACTAGCCTCGTTTTTGGTGCGTGCATTGACACCGTCATCCCATAGGGGACAAGACTCGTATTATGGTGCGTGCAATGACATCGTCGTCCCATAGAGAGCAAGACTTGAATTAGGGTGTGTGCATTGCCATCGCCGGGGGACAAGACTCAATTTGGGTGTGTGCTTTGACATCGTCGTCCCATATGGGACATTTATTAACATATATGATTTACTGAAGCTTGGGTCTATGTACCCCTTTGATTGATGTATAATGATGAGACTGTTGTTCTTATTCTCGTTGATATTATATTTTGGATGTTCATGCCTGATCCCGGGTTGGGGATTCTTACTGAGTTTATCAAGATGGATGATCGAGCTGGATTTGACCATAAGCACCGCTGCACTCTTACATTTTATTTCACGTATGTTTCTTTCTGCATAAGTTTTAGGGCATGTGTTAGTTATGATATTGAATGATGTTTCACTATTATTTTGGATTTTACTCGGGTACCCTTAACTAGTTTTGAGAGCTTTTGATTTTAATTAAATATTTCGTTTTGAAAACATGTCCACTTCATCAAAGTGTTGAAATTCATGCATTAGAGTAAAAATACCTAGGATTAGACCCATAGCTTGGGTCAGGTCTTTACATTGAGTGTCGGGTAAAGGGACGATATTCCTCGTCGCGGTAGTGTCAGGATCGCGTGGCAACCCGGTTAGCTATACCTACCTAGAGTTCGCTTGACCTTTCCCATGGGCCATGTTTAGGAGTGGGGGTGTGGGTGATATCCCACAATGGAGGGTGCTTGTACTAACTCTTCGCGCGAGTGTTCGAAGTTTGACAGCATCCAGATTGCTTCGTCTCGCCGAGTTGCCCTCACACAGGCTTCGGTTACCAAGAGATTTGAGTTTTACCTGAGACAACAATTTATTCATGCTATTGTTTTCACTGACATGTTCTATGGATCTCGTACTGGGTTCCCTTGTTGAGTTTTCGCAAACTCACTCTTTTCCATTATGGATTCCCTTCAGGTACACAGAAGAATACTGTGGTGGTTGAGCTGGAGCTGACATGACCATAGGCAATGTTATCGAGTCTTTTAAATTATTGTCAAAAGTTATTTGAGTTTTTTTAAATTCATGAACTATTTATCGTAGAGGCATGTTAGGTTTGTTTTTGGTTAATTCGTTTATTTATTTAAAAGGGTACCCGATATCTCTTTTAAATTCCGCAACTGTTGAACTTTTACCTATTTTTGAATAAAGTCTTGAGTTTGAAATTTAGCATGTCTCTATATAGGATGTAAGTGTGAACATGCATAAGAGGTTAAGGCCCCGGGATTGACTCCATGTCGAGTCGGGTCGGGTCTTTACAATTGGTATCAGAGCTTATATGTCGGGTCACTAATTATGTAGACTGACTTACCTCGTAAGTCGTTTGAGTCCCATGGTTCACAGCTTTCGTTCGCCATTAGGTACGTTGATAAGGGTTTGAGCATAAGAGCATGAATATTGTGTTTAAAGTTTTGAGATTTTATGATTTATGATTGAATTGTGATTACTGCTTGAGATGATTCGTGTTGTTTTAGTATGAGCCTTAAAGACCTCTTAGGAATAGTAGAACTTAGAGCTTAAGTTTTAATTGCAGACCTAGTCATGTCTAACCGAGTTACGAGGAGTTCTGCTAGTGGAGGACGTAGAGAAAGAGGTCGAGGTGGAGGATTACCACTTGTTCCGAGATGAACTCGATCATCTAACCAACATGTCTAACAACCACAAGCCATTGAGGGAGGGATATCAGCTATTCCGGGGTTAAGTATGGAAGCCATGACAATGATCTAAGGCATGATCTAGGGAGCAGTTCAGGGAGTTATCCAGGGAACGAGAGGAGCAGAGCCAGTTGCCCATCAAGTTGGGAATAATCTGAAAGTAAGTACAACTTTACGTACAGTTCAGGCAGCGCGTAGCACAGCGTTAGCCCTAGTGATAGCCTCTGCACAGGCCACCCAAGCGAATCAGAGTCAAGGAGAGGCTGGAGAGGGCCAAGCCATGTCCGAAAATGCAAAACTCAAAGTTCGGTCTAAGGATTTTTTGAGTACACTAGATTGGTTGCTTTAGAAATCTACATTTAATAATTATTTTAATTTGGTTTAATAATTATCAAAAATAGAAAAGAAGATTAATAGTTAAGACTGTGTATGTACATAATTTTTATGTGTTAAATTAGATTAAAACAAATAGTGAAACCAATGCGCCAACGACCATTTCGTTATAAATAGATGATATTAAGTCTTTTAAAATACAATTTAAAATAGAGATCAATTCACTTTTATTTAATTTCTATAATTTGTTTTGTTGGTTCTTTTCCTTATTTTTTTATTATTATTTCATAACATGTTATTATTACATAGTTCTAATTAAGATGCTAAAAAATCTATTAGCAAAGACTTAATCCATATTACACATACTTAATCCATATTACACATTAATTAATTATATAATATATTAAGAAAGGTTTATAATGCATAGAAGATAAAAATCTCCATTTTCCCTTTGTTGTTGCCTATAATAAAATAGATCTTGAGATAAAATGTGATATTGAGATAAACTCGTCAATTCAATTAAACATTTGAGGAGGAGGAGGAGGAGGAGGAGGAGGAGGAGGAGGATATCTCACTATCTTACCCTTGTATAAAAGAATATAGGTATGCTTCTAACGAAGCAAACAAAAAATATTGTTTCTCATTTGTTGTCACACATATAGCAACCAAAAAGCAAATAGATGCTAGATTGTTGTACCAAATATGGTAACAAAAAAGATAGATTGATGATATTTGTATTTCACCAATTACTTCTAACTAGTTGTCGTATTAGAAGTCGATGGTTGAGTTGACATGATTCCCTACAATTTGACAAAAAAAAAAAAAAAAAAGAAGAAGAAGAAGCAAGTATCAATAGTCTAAAATTAGTATAAATTATACTACAAAGTTCAAAACTACTAACTGTTGAAACATTCTCTATATGGACGGGTCCCTTACAACTTTTTCTATTATGTCCATATTTTTTGCACTTACTACATTTTAGAGAAGTATGTTTTCTCCCTATAGTAGCTTCTTGCCTTGACTCATCAATTTCTCTTCTTTTTAACTTCTTGGGTCTTCCTGGAGGTCTTCTGTATTCATGAGGATTAATAATTGTAAAGACCCGACCCAAACTCTAGGTCCAAACCTAGGACTTTCATCTTAATGCATGAGTTTTCAACACTAAGACGACATGGGCATGTTCTTAAAAACAGAATAATCAAATAAAAGAATTAACTGTCATTAAGTTCAAAATCTTTAAAAACATGTTGTGGGTACCCAAGTAAAAATCCAAATCAGAACATCATTTAAGTACCAAAAGAAACACATATGCCCTGAAAATATGCTAAAGGAACATAAGAAAAATAAATAGTAAAAAGAGTGCAGTGGTGCCAATGGTCAAATCCAGCTCGACCATCCATCCTGGTATAGACTTGTCATACTTGTGGAATTCCACAATGGAAAGGATAAGTTTGTGAAAACTTAGTAAGGATCTCCAACCTGGGATCAGACATGAATATATCCAAAATATGATATCAACCATAACAAATAGAACATCATTCTCCACAATATATCAATCAAAGAGTACATACCCCCAAGCTTCAGTAAATCATACATGTTAATCAATGTCCCCTATGGGACGGTGGTGTCAAAGCACTCACCCAAACCGAGTCTTGTCCCCTATGGGACGGTGGTGGAAATGCACGCACCAAATACAAGTCTTGTCTCATATGGGACGGTGGTGTCATTGCACACACCCTAATCGAGTCTTGCCTCATATGGGACGGCAGTGGTAACGCACACACCAAGTACATGACTTGTCTCCTATGGGACGGTGGTGTCAATGCACATACCCTAATCGAGTCTTGCCTCATATGGGACGGCAGTGGTAACGCACACACCAAGTACATGTCTTGTCCCCTATGGGACGACGGTGTCAATGCACGCACTAAAATACGAGTCTTGTCCCCTATGAGACGGTGGTGACAATGCACGCACCAAAATAATACGGTTCCGAATTACACATCAATTAGGTTCCCAATGGAACGACGGTGTAGGCTAGTTCGCTATGGAACATCCCAGCCTATCACGCACCTTAAATGTCTTGCAAAGATTCAATAACATCAAATAAAACATCATATCCTATGAACACCACCAAGTATCATTACATCATCACAAACTCATAACCAGATATAACTTATCGGTTCAGTTCTATCTCAATAAGCACGAATAGTCCAATCTTCAAAATAATATAACAACATCAAATAAGCAGCAATCCATATGAGCATCATCAAGTATCAATACATCATCACAAACACATAACCGAATATAACCTATCAGATCAAGTCTATCTCAATAATCATGAATAAGACTATCTTCTAGATAATATAACAACCTCAAATAAGTAGCTATCTATATGAGCGTCATCAAGTATCTATACTTCATCACAATTTTCAGATATTCACATATTCATATATAATTATATGTTCAATTCTATCTCAGATAGTCAATACCAAACCAAGTATCAACAAATCATACAAGCATCAATCAATTAAGCAATCATCACACGAGGCTTTCTATTTCAGTATATTCATGTATTAAACCATAGGATCTCGAGTTGAGGATATGTTTTCCTTACCTCAGCTGATTCCACTAGTGGGATCCTAAGCTCCGAGTCAACGATCAATGAAGGCTAGCACACGAACGGACCCTAATAAATAAATGGGTCAAAACTAGCACCTTAGACTCTCGAAAATGGATTCAGGACGTCAAAATTAGTAAAGATGACCTAACTTTGAAAAACGCGTTTTCGGGGCCCGCTGCCCGGTCAACTTGGTTGACCGGTCAAAGATATCAAATTTGGTCAAACAGTCAAATGTGGTCTTACAAGGCCAAAGTAATCAATTTCTCAAATAAAATAATAACTATTATTCTTATAATGGATCTCAACAATCTAATTAAATTTGACTTAAATAAATAAATATATATATATTATAAATTTATAATTTCAGGAAAAGAACCACATGTTGCACATTTACAAATATATTAATTTTAATATATTTTAGCCAAATTAATTATTAAGGGGTCCCACTTTGTCTTCTTCAACATTTGACTTTCTCTTTCTAAAAACACAACTTTTAACCTCCATTGATGGAGTTCTTCAAACCAACTTAAGAGAAGGATTCAACTCACCCAAAGCGAAGCTCCGGCGAGGAGGCAGTGACTGGCTTGGCGGGTAGCGCTCACGGACAGCAGCACTTGCAGCCTTGGCTTAATAGAACTGTCAATGGCACGACGACAGTATCGTCGGAGCGAGAAGGGGTGAGTCTAGGCTCGACGTTGAGGCGGGCAACGTCGATTTTCGGTGTGGGTGGGCGAGTGCTGCCGGCGGCCTTATGGCGAAGAAAGAGAATAGTCGAGAGAGAAGAACGTGTGAGGGAGAGAGAAATTGGAAGAGAGAGAAATGAGGGAGAGAGGAATCAGAAAAATAAGAAGAAAAAGAAGAAACGAGAGAGAAAGAGAAGAATCTGTGAGAGAGAAGAAAAATGGGGGAGGGTACTATTTTCTATACAATTAATGGCAATTTCCTCTCTCTTATGTAATTAGGAATGTTTTCCTTTTTGTATTTCTATTTTATTAAACTCATAATCCATATTTTCCTTTTATTAATTTAATGGTTTCAAATCATCAATTCCTTATTTTTGCTTTAATTCATAAACAATGGTTCAACAATAGGCCAAACGAGAGCTTATTTACCAATTATGTCATAAGTGCATTGTTTTCATTACTCATTTAGAGTTTCTTTAATTATGGCTAAGAACCAATAAGTAATATTTTATAGGTGGAATGTTTCCATTCTCGTTTTATTATTATGATCAATGAACTTAGTGACTTCCAAATTTAATAGGTTTTACTAATTAAAAAAAAAAAAAAAGACAATTAAGAAATTGGATCATTTAGGCCAAAATTTTAATTTAAATGCTAGAATAATTTTCGGGTTGTTACAATAATTGCGTAGTCCGTCGGTGTTAATAAGTTGGTACTATTAAGTGAATAAACAAAAGGGTCATAACATGCTGCATGAGCTCTTATTGAAACAATCATCAATATATGACTCAACTATATCCCCTTTATAGAATATTGAAGTAACAACATGTGTGCAAGGCAATGCAGTTAGTATTCACTTTCTGCAAGTACAAGTCTTGGTTTCTAGATCCACACAAAACCTTCATATTAACTTAAAATTTAATTTTGATAAAATATTAAATTATATTTTCTAGTTTACCCACATGGATTAGAAAATAGAACATAATTTGATAATTTATGTGTTGAGATAAATCTAATTGTATTAAAACTTTAGCCCACAGACAAATTTATGTTAGATTTATTGCCATGTTTCTATATTGGTAGAATATGCTTCATATTAGCTTCAAATTTAGTAGCGTGAGCATAATTAAATAAACGTAGCGATTCAATCTGATTTTCTCTAAAATATTATGTGATGTTCTCTAGCTCATCGAGGATAAGTACAAAGTTTGAAAGAAGTCTTTATGGAATCAATAAATGCAATTTTTTTTTAAGAATTACTTGATTAGTAGGAGCGATCAATCTCAAGATTTTGATTTTGAGAAAGATTATTTTAATGCTCAGTTTGCCTCTTCAAATGCATATTGCAAAATTAGTTCTGGAAGTACCACAAGCTATTTATCATAGTCAAGTAGACAATATGATTCAACCAATTTTTAAATTGGTGGACAATTAGTTTAAACAGCATGATCATGTTTCACATGATAATGTTGACACAACATTAAGATTTATACTAGAGCAAAGACTTTGGTGATTGGTTTGTAAGCTTAATAAATCCATTTATGAGTAAAACAAGAGTCCATTTATGAGTAAAACAAGAGTCCCACTAATAGTATAAATTTCATAATGTCATCACTTCATTTGGTTTTAAAGAGAACGTTATGGGTCTTTGTATATACCAGAAGGTTAGTGAGATTAAGATAAATTTTCTTGTTTTATATGTGAATGTCATTTTGCTTGTAACCAATATAAGGTCTTGCTATATATTAAGCTCGAACAGGAACATATAAAGAACATTCCATATGTTTTAGCATTGGTACTGAAATGTTAGAAGGATTTTAGAATAACTCAGATGTTGACCACTAAAAGCTACAAACAAAAGATTATATGCTCATGTATAAACAAATCAACAATTTGGAAGAGATTGGCTAATCCGATTTATACTTTACGGACTATCTTGATTAATGTAAATCATATCTAGTTATGTTTTCATACTTGTTAATGGAGTTGTATCTTGCCTGAAGCAGACTTTGACTGCTACTTCCACTATTGTAAAGACCCGACCCTTTAAGAGCCCTCAAAACCCTTACCAAATACATTAATTAAAGAATTCTTGAAAACATTTAATGAAGCATAATAATCTAACAATTATTCAAAGGTTTAAACATCAATAAAACACGAATTTCAAAAGATTCGGAGTACTCCTTCCAAAATAAATAAGTCAAACAGTAAGAGGGAAAGACATAGTATTTTAAAAGTAGTTTAAACACTAAAAGCCAGTTCCTCATCTAGCAAAATATGAGAAAAGTGAGAAATAATGATGCAAGACGTAAAAAAAAGACTCCATGTGCCCATGGTCTCCGCTGCGCCAAATCAGCCATCCTGGTATAGCCCGTGCGTACCTGTGGATTACCATAGAAGAAAGAGAAGGGGGGGTGAGTATTATAACTCACCAAGGGATAACTATCAAAACAATTCTTACAACAGGGAATCAAATAATTAATAAACAGGTTAAATAAATACTCAGGGAATTCGAATACGATGATGACGGGGCAACCCGAAGGCTAAGCCATCCCGAACTCTCGTAGTTCACACGCCGGGGCATCCCTACTAGAGATAAGCCTACCTGGTATCCTTTCTTTACATTACGACGGGGCAACCCATTTAGGGCTAAGCCAACCCGAATCCGAGACATGTTCAAGTATCATATAGTAAGCACTACAATTTCTACAAATAATATCAATTAGTACACAATCACACCCAACTAGTATCATTCGATTTTATCTAACATGCTTTTATTCTGTTAAACAGTTCATAACGTGGATTAGCCCCCTTACCTTGCTTGTTTCTACTCGAGGTACTCCTAAGTGTCCGAGTTGCGACTTCTGGAAGTTTCTCCGACAAAAACTGGGTAAAATAGGTTAAAACATCAGAATTAGGCCTTAAAACTATCAAAAACGGGTTCAGAGCGTCGAAATTACCTAAAAACAAGTATTCGGAAATTTTCCGGCGACCGACGGCGGCGCGTGGCCAGAAAAGTGACCAGAGAAGTCGACGGCGGCGGCACGTGGCGTTGGAGCTCACCGGCGCGTGAGCAATACGCGCGGAGACAGAAACAGGTGCAACAAGGACGTGTGGCGCGCGTTGAATGGTCGGAAGCAGGCTCGAAAAATGCTCAAGTTCGGGCGACAAAAAGACAGCCTCGAATTCGCTGGCCAATGCGAAGCTGAGGGGCTCTGACAACGGCGACGGCTGTCGGCACACGTGCGGGACAAGGCGACAGCGGCACTGACGGTGGCAAGGACAGTCGCGGCTTCTGATCGGGCGCGACTATCTCTTTCTTCACGCGATTGGTCGATCTGGCGATGGCTGTTCCCGAGGCGACAAAGGCTGACAATAGCGCTGACACTGTCGGTAACGTATTTCGCAACCTATGATTGAGCTGCAGGTTTTGTCGGCGGCTGTCAAAAATCGCACAATTTGAGAGAAAACCAGTGGGCGGCGCTGAATTTCAGAATTTTAATCAAAACCTAATTATTTTTCACCTTTTGTCCTTTTATATAAGGACAAAAAAGTTGACTGAATGTACGAAAATGCCACTGGGCCTAAAATTACTATTTTACCCCTAATTTTCAATTTCTGACTTCACAACCCTCGAATAAGACTTAAAATAAATGCTTTTAACTCTAAACAAGAATCAAAACGACTTCTGAAATTCCCAATAAGCCTAAAAAGAGACAAATTAACCTCGAAATGAAGGCAGAAAAAGTCGGACTGTCACAACTATGGAGTCGTATTATGTTTTAAAGTTGCCTAACATGGCGTATGGTTGAAGAGTTTCATTTATGGGCTTAGAGTTTTTGACTCTGTTTGTAGGCCATTGAGAATATATTTTGACAACTCAAATGTCATTTTTAAGGCTAAGAACCACCAAAGTGGTAGTCAAATTAAGCATATCGACATTAAGTACTTAGCCATTAGAGAATGCTTAAAGATAATTAAGGAAGTGGTCTTTGAATATATAAGCACTGAGTTGATGATTGTTGATCCATTGACTAAAGGCATGCAACTAAAGAATTTCAAGGATCAAGTAATCAGAATGAAACTTGGTTCATGTAGGTAAATATCGATTGCATATACATTCAATATTTCATTGAAACTCTTATTTAATTTATCTTTTATTATTCAGTTTGTGCACATACATACTTATTCTTTAGAAAACATTACTTCCGTATGGACCTCGAATAAACATAGGTTTATTCATTAAAGTATACGTAACGTTTTCAAGCTTTAAATCAAAATTTCTAATTTAAAATAAATTAAGTAGTTGTTAAAAATTGTTTTGGTTATTATTCGAGAGATTTATTAAGGATTGTAAAATTAATTAAATAAAAGTATTTATAGATTAAATTTGATTAATCTCATTCCAATCAAATCTGTCAATATCAAATCATTTAATTGATTTAACATTTTATCTCTCCCTTATCAATCAATTGTGCTCTACGTTTTCTGTGGTTCGTTCCTCCCTTTGTTCACGCACACAAGGTAGTGCTGGAGAAAACCGCCTCCCATATCTCTGTTACCCCAATCCAATTCGGCCAGCCCAGTCCCGATTTGGGCGGTGAAAAAGTCGAACCCACGCTGCCACGTTGATTGGTCGTGACCAAGCTGTGAGAGTTCTCTAGGTAATTTTTGTATGCTAAACGGAGATTTATTGATTTTTGGCCGATTTTAGATCTCAATTGTGATTGGTTGAGATTTCATTGATAGTTATATTTTTGGGCTATTGTTGAAATTAGAACATCGATAATATGCATTGACTAAACTTTTATCGGCAAGCCTTTAAGCCTGTATTAAATTTGAGACATGGGGAGTGAAAACTTAAATTAATCTTAATGTTTTTAACTTAATTAATTTCATTTGGGTTATGAGTTATTAAGCCTTTTGGCTAAGTTTGATCTGCTTTGACCGGATCCCGAGACCCGAGAACTCATTTTTGAAAGTGTGGTCTCTTGAATGATTTCGTCCGTTTTTAATGGTCGTAAGTGCTAATTCTAACTCGTTTATTTGTTAGGGCTATTTCTAGGTGTCATCTTCGTTGTTCGAGGGTTTTGGATTCAAGGAGCTCATTTGTGAAACCATTACCCTTCTCGTGGTCTGTGGCATAATAACAGGTATGCATGTTGATTGAGCTTGTAGTTATCTTGTTGAATGTGGTGTCTCTATGATATCTATTACGTGAATATGATTTTAGTGTACTTGTACATATTATGTTATTTCGAGTTATTGTTTATGTTTGTTAGGACGTGATGTTGTACGGTGAACTAGCCTATTGCTTTATATATATATATATATATATATATATATATATATATTGGATCGGGATGTTCCAAAGAGATCTAGCCATATTGATTCATTAAGTTATAGATGTTTGAGAACCAGTTATTTTAATGTTCCAAAGGAACCCGAGATATTTTAATGTTACAAAGGGAACTCGAGTTATTTTAAAGTTCAAAGGGAACTCGAGTTTTTAAGATGTTCCAAAGGGGACGATATTTCTTTGAGAGCACGAGCTACGGTTAGGTCAGGCGTGTCTTAGCTGTTAGACTCGGATATGAGATTTGTCAAGTACCAGCGAGGGGACGATATTCCTCATCGCGATAATGTTAGGGATCGGGTGGCCACTCGGTTAGCCATACCTACGCAGAGTTCGCTTGAATTTTCCCAGGAGTCGTGTTTAGGAGTGAAGGCGTGGGCGATATCCCACTGCGGAGGGTGCCTATACTACCTTTTCACGCGAGTGCTCGAGGTCTGGCGGCAACCAGATTGCTTTGGCTCGTCGAGATGCTCTCACACTAGCATTGTTTACAAAGATTTCCCAGAGTCGAAGAACTTCGTGAAGAGTATTTTGGATTTAAAGTTTAAGCTGATTTTGACATTGATTACTTATTATTATTTTCTGGCTTGTATTGTATTATGTGATATGCTCTTTTAACTGTATACACGTTGAACCCCGAGTTGAGGCCCCTTAATGAGTTTCGTGACTCATCATTTCCATTGTGGATTTCCTCCAGGTACTTAGACCAAGATGTTGACCAGACTGCTATTTGACTATGGGGGACGTTGCACTAGAGTCTAGGAAAAGTCCAAGCATATTTTGAACTCCGCAAATTTTTGTATAAATAAAATTTATTACTTACTTAAATTATTTGAGATCCCATAGAAAAACTGTTTTCATTTAATGCACGTTGGTTTATCAGTTAAATTGGTTTTGTAACTGATTTTCATGCATTTGGAGTTAAGTAAGAAATTTGGTTTTATTCTTTGAAAACCTGAGTCTTTACCGTATATGAGTTGTGTTGAGAACTAGGATACATTGTGATATATGGAAGATAATACTCGCATTCAGAGTACTTGTCGCCATAATCCATGTGTTTTATTTTTTTTTTATTATGATACCGGTGAGGTTTTCATGGGCCAAGTGGGAGAATGTTGGAATTATAATTAGTTAATTATTTAATTATAACATAAATTTATTAATGACCCATGATTTTATTAACCATCAATCACCCACTCACTTTGCTACCACTCAATCTCAACTTGATTCTTATTGTATTCTCTTAATGGCGGAGTATTCGGTAATGTTTTAGTGAGCGATAACATAGTGAGAAACATAAAAAACACAGAGAGATCCTCTATGATTTTCTTCTCTAAGTTTTTGATCCATATGTCTACTCTTCCATTGAGAAAAACCACACCATTTGAGTTAGAAAGAGTGAGAATGTAGAAGATCCAAAAACTCCGCTGTTTGTCAATGGTGTTCGTTGCGAGTTGACGCTCGAGTTAATTATTGACTTTATCTCAGTTATCCAAAACAATGGCTGAGCTACGTTAATTTATTATTTTCGCTTTCGCTGTAGGTGATTAATTTTAATCACATTTTTAGACAATTTTGTAAAATGTCTAACAATATATACATATGAAAATAATTAATATATGTTTTGCGGACTACATTATCTATGGCCTGTGTTAAACTGTGGTACTGTAGAATTATTTTTGAACTTTTAATAAATATATAAATAAGATAACAATTTCATTGTGTGCAAATTCTTGCAATCATATAATTATACTTATGTTTTTTTGTTTTTGTTTTTGTTTTTTTCCTTTTTTGAGAATGATTGGTATTTATGTTACTATTGATCACTATTCTTGTGTTTTTCTATTCTTTCAATTTGGTTTTGAAAATAATGTTGTAATTATGGATCAAAATCACCCATTGCAATTAACTATGTTCATAATGAGTAAACAATGGAGAAGAGTTTGACATACCCACATTTAACAAATTATGTGCACTATTATCTACGAGGGGCGGCCTAAGGCCAACTAGGTGCGTTGGATTACCTGAGCTAGTTGCAATGTTTTTATACATTTGTGCTCACGATGTCAAAAATCGAATCGTTCGAACCCGATGGGCGTAGTCGGGGGAAACAGTTTCACGACATTTCCACGAGGTGGCAGCTGCAGTTTTACAATGTCATTAAGAGCTGTTAAAAAAACCAGAACCCATAATGAGCGAGTCGAACGACTATCGATGGAAGTGGTTCGAGGTAATTGAAGGATTTTAGGTAATCAATTTTAAAACAATGAGACCTAGTCTAACTGCTATACTTTTGTAGAATTGTCTCGGTGCATTAGATGGCACATACATTGATGTTCGAGTGCCGACTGTTGACCAACCTCGGTACCGAACGAGGAAAGGTCATCTCGCGACAAATGTCCTTGGCGTTTGTGCGCCTAACGGCGAATTCATTTTCATATCTGTGGGGTTCGAGGGCTCAGCCACTGATTCTCGTGTACTGAGGGATTCTCCATCACAACCGGGCAGCTTGAAAGTGTCACGGAGTAATATCGAATGATATTATTCCCAACTCTAACACATATAAATTTTTAGATAAACCTTTCTCAATATGCCTGTATCGGTTGGCAGGGTGTTACTACCTATGTGATGCGGGTTATGCCAATGCGGAAGGATTCCTAACACCGTATAAAGGGGAAAGATACCATCTAGCTGATTGGCGGGGCGCAGCTAATGCTCTCACGATTGCCAAAGAATTATATAATATGTGACATTCTTCTGTTGGGAATATAATCGAGAGAGCGTTTGGTAGGCTGAAGGGAACGTGGGCAATACTACAGAAAAAGGGAAACTACGACGTTGAAACGAAAAGCCACATCGTCATGGCTACCAGCTACATTAATAACCTCATCATAAGAGAGATGGAGGAAGGTTCGCTCGATGAATTCGATGATCAAGATACAGTTTCAACAGCATCACAAGGAGAATGTATCAAGGCAGATAATATAGACTTAATAGAAGTGTCGGATGAATGGAGTCAATTTTGGGAAATGCTCGCGGAGCAAATTTTTTAGCTTGGTGAATTATCCCTTAAATAGTTTATTTAACATTTTAACAACTTATAAAATGAATGCTTATAACTCCACAAAGATTTATATATCCGTATTTCTTCGTATGTATACACTAACATTGTTAACAATCCTTAACTCTATTATTACTGTATTCTATTAATAAGGTGTTCTATTCACTCTTACCAACTATATTATTACCGTGTGCCACTTACAGTGCAATGTCAAAGGCGAATAGAGCATTTAATAAACACTAGTGGACACCCGTCGAGGATGCGCATTTAATTGAAGGCATGCTCGCCTTAGAGGGAAAATACCTCACAGCCCTCGGTGGCATATTTAAACTTGGGTACCTCAACGCATTGCTTATGCACATGAAAATGAAGTTACCCAACACACGAATTAATAATAGTAGTATTGAGAGTAAAGTGCGTACATTCAAGAAACAATACCACAACATTAAGGAGATGCTAGGGCCCGCTGAGAGTGGATTTGGATGGAACGACGAACGGAAGTGTGTGGAAATGGACAAGGACACCTTCGATGAATGGGTGAAGTAATTTACTTATTGACATTTACCATATTCAAAATGATAGCTAACCTTTCATATCACTATTCCTTAATAATATGTCATTTTCTCTTACAGACACATCCTAATACGAAGGGTCTTTGGAACAAACCCTTTCCACACCTTGATGCACTCGCCCACATTTTTAGAGAAGACCGGGGCACCGGAAAAGTGCACACTAATCCCACGGCTGCAGCAGCAAAAACAGCTGCGTTAAATAAGGCTAGTCGACAAGTCGTGCCATAAGATTTCCTAGACCTAAATCTGCAGGAATATTATGTCCCTGAGACACAATCGTTTCGTACACCCGGTGAAGGTCCAAGTGTGAATGTCGATAACCTAGAATCTCCGAATAATGTGGAAATGGGCACCACAAGTCAAGGCGGGAGTAAATCAAGGACTAGTGGCACTAAAAGAAGGAGGGTAGGAAATGATGCTGAGATACTTAATGTTCTTAAGAAGCACACCCAAATGACTGAATAGAAGTTGGACAAGGCCATTAACTGGAAAATCCAGAGGCTGGAGTTAATAAACAAAAACAGAGAAGCGGCTATTAAGAAAATCGATTCTCTGACTTACTTTACTGAGGAAGAACAAGTCGCTCTGGTGCATTTGATGGCATGTGATGGAGACAAAGTTGCCACTTTCCTTCAGCTAGACGAGTGCATGACTCGTAATTATTGTACCTACATGTTTTGGAGACATTCTTGTAATAATGTCGCAAATGTAAACACATTTCATGATCCTTACTTTGAATATCAAAACCATCTTCTACTACGCTTCAAAGAATATTAATTAAGTATAGTCATTGAGTATCACATAATTTGTATACATTCATTCCAATTTAATGATATAATAATAATTTAATAGTTATAATAATTTGAATTTGAAAACAACATAAATATTCATTAAGTATAGTATTTGAGTATAAACAACATTCATCCCAATTTAATAATTACAATAATGAAATTTCATTACAACAATGGAGTTAATTTAATAATTATAATATTAAAATAATTCTATTTATCTTAAATTAAAATTTTTTTAACACTTCTCATCCCAACCCTGCACCCCTACGTAGTTTTAATTACATTTCTCATCCCAACCCTACACCCAAACACATTTTTAATTACAGTTCTCATCCCAACCCTACACCCCAAACACAATTTTAATTACACTTTCCAACCTAACCCTGCACCCAAACACAGTTTTAATAACACTTCTCATCCCTTCCCATCTCAACACGCTCTATCCAAACACGCTTTTTGGGCGTGTATGGTGGAGGGATTAGAGTTAAGTTAGTCGGTGTTAAGTTAAGCTGAGTGTTAAGTTAATCTGAGGGATTAAGTTAATCTGT
>JBBMEG010032601.1:0-21828 GCA_037832605.1 Cyclanthera cordifolia
GATTTTTCATTCAAATCTAAAGCAAGATTTGAAAAAAAGACAACACCAAAAGGGTCAAGAAAACTCAAAGTTTAATACCAAAAGAGTCAAGACAACACCAAATTGATTTCCATGCTTCTTATAATTGCTCCTTCATGAAAATACTAGTTGGTGGTGAGATTCATATCAAAAGTTGTATGCCCTCGACATAATGATAAGATTAGGAGTAATTTGGTTTCATATACTGGTGTCTTGAAGACATTAAATATTATCTAGGGTAATGCTGAAGATCCTCTACCTTTTAGAAAGGCAATGGAGGATATTAACTGGAAAGAATAGATAAAAGTCATGAACCTCTAAATGGAGTTCATGTACTCCAATTCAGCCTCCTTACTTGTAGATGCACCAAAGAATGTAAGGCATATTTGGTGCAAGTGGATCTACAAGAGAAAAATAGTGTAGAAGGGAAGGTGCAAACCTTTAAGGCTTGACTTGTAGCAAAAGGCTTCAATCAAAGAGAAGGCGTGGATTATGAAGAGACTTTCTCCCCTGTTACTATGTTAAAGTATATAAGAATCCTCTTATCCTTTGCCTTATATTATGACTAAGAGATATGACATATTTAGGATTATGAAGAGACTTTCTCCCCTATTCCTATGTCAAGACTGCATTTCTTAATGACAATCCTGATGAGGAAATCTACATGAACCAATCAAAGGGGTTTGTATCCATAAGACAAGAGTAAAAGGTTTGCAAACTTGTTAAGTTCATTTATGGATTGAAACAAGCGTTTGGTTCTTAATATAATAGATTTTATAATGTGATCAAATCATATGGCTTTGAGCATAACGTTGATAAACTTTGTGTTTACAAGAAGATCATTGACAAGAAAGAAGCATTCATATTGTTGTATGTAGATGACATCTTACTCATTAGAAATGATGTACGAATGTTTACTGACATCAAGTAGTGGCTAGCTAAACAATTCCAGATGAAGGATTTGGGTGACGCTTTGTACGTTTTTAGGATCTAGATGATAAAGGATTGGTCCAAGAGAATGTTATATGCTTGTGTATAGTCATAAGAATTTGATCCTTATTGGGTACACAGACTCTGATTTTCAATTTGATAAGAACTCTGAGAGATTCATATCAAGATCAATGTTCACTTTTAACGTGCAACTATAGCTGAAAGAAGCATAATTTAGGGATGCATCGCAGACTCCACTATAAAAGCTGAGTACGTAGCTACTTGTGAAGCAGCAAAAGAGGTAGTATAGTTGAGAATTATTCTAGTAGGTTTGGAAGTGGTTCTGAGCATATATAATCCAATCATTTATATTGTGATAACAACGGAGCTGTGGCTATATCCAAGGAACTTATAAGTCATAAAAGAGAGAAGCATATAGAGAGAAAATATCACATCATTAGAGAGATAGTGCATAGGGGCAAAGTGGTTATCACCAAAATTGATATGGCTGACAATTTTGCTGATCCTTTTACAAAGGCTCTCCAAACTAAATTGTGCGAGGGTTACCTAAGGATTTATGTCTACTAAAGGCATCTTTTGCGGTCTAGAGCATGTGTGAGACTTAGTGTTGTGGTTAAACATGCAATAGTCCTACTAAGGCTTTAATGCAAGTGGAAGACTGTTAGAGGTGTGCTCAAAAGACCTAGTAGTTTGTATATTTAAGAATAAGCATTTCATGTTACACATTTAATGTTATTTTCATCTATTAATAAGGGTTATTATTTTCCACAAATTTTGCATTTAATATTCAAACGTCATTCTACCTTATCGCATTATGATTAATGTCGATATACCCTTGGTTATTTAGATAAACACTTGAACAAGTATATGAGGCATACGTGTGGATCTAGTTCTAATTTTATAACCTAAATCGTCTACAATATATAGAAAAAGGCTATGGCACCCAAGTTCTAGTAACACTGTTGGTGCGGCTGGCTCTAAAAGAGTTGCAAACGACCCGATCTTGGTTGTTCATGTGGAGACGTGTGAGTGAGGGCGCCTATGCGAAAAGACGTGTTTGCATAAGACGAGACTAGAAGTTTTACGATCGAGCTAGTAAATTAGTTATATGATGATCGTATGTCGATGGTATCTTAATCCTGAGTGCGTTGCGAACTCCAGATTTATGAAAGCGTTTTTTGATATGCATGAGTGACACCCGTCAAACAACACTTGGTTCATAAGCCTTCCACGTTAAAGATTTTCGTATTGAGTAGCAGGGAACGCAACGTCACAAGAAGAAATTCATGTCTTCCCTAATATTGAAAAAGAAGTAGAATTGTTCCCTTAAAAACTGATTTGAGGGCTTGAACAAAGGGATCCTACCTCTCATTGGCCTGAGAGGACAATCGTTTATAGTGAAACTATAAAAAACTTCACTAGAGGAATTAGTGGCGCTTAAAAAGAAAGATATAATCACAAAGGTAAAACGGATATTTGATCCAACTGTGAATTATGAACAAGCTCATAAATGATCATATCATAGATGACCGATTATAACCGTAGACTCTAACTTGTTCTATAGTGAGAAAAAGTTGGGCATTGGCCTTTACAAGAATAGTCTGATGCTAACTAGAAGGGATTAGATCCCAGGTCAGTGTAGCTTTCAACCTATAAACTCACCGGTCTTTTGGCTAGCTCATAACCGCTAGTACATTGTTTCATTAAAGAATGAATTTTAGAAGTTCAAATTTAAAGATTAATTATGTTGGACATAA
Organism: Cyclanthera cordifolia; assembly: GCA_037832605.1. Classification (NCBI taxonomy): domain Eukaryota; kingdom Viridiplantae; phylum Streptophyta; class Magnoliopsida; order Cucurbitales; family Cucurbitaceae; genus Cyclanthera; species Cyclanthera cordifolia. Next base: position 2,727 of record JBBMEG010032601.1, read on the forward strand.
TTAATAGGAGTGTTAAGTTTAATAGTTAAACTTAATAAATATATTGAATATATTTATTTACTATTTGTTTGATAAATATTATTCATGAAATATCAATTTATTGGATTAATTCATTATAAATAATTTTTGGATAATTATTGAGATCTCAGTAATAAATATGTTGGACAAATTGGGTTGTTAATTATTTGACAAATATTATTAAGTTTGAGAATTATAAATTAATATGTTGGACATATTAATTGATTTAGTAATTATTGTATACTTACTAAATGGAGAATATTAATTAATATGTTGGACAATTTAATTAAATTAATAATTATTGGATAATTATTAAAGTATAAAATTAATATATTTGATAGATTAATTGTAATATATTTGATAGATTAATTGTAGGGATTTATCTATTTAATACTATATTGGATATATTATTTAAAAATAAATAAAACAATATATGAGACATATTGCCCAAATTCGAAATTCCCTTCCCATACATTGGGAAAGGAAAAATTGATCCGCTAGCGCAGATATGATATTCTAATTTCACATATTTAAATTAAGGAGGTAAAATCTTTGATTTTTTCTAATATCCGTTAATATTAGATATTCAAATATATATTTTTTTTAATTTAAATATTCACTCATCTACCATAAATGGAAAGCCTAGAAGGTCTTCATTTTCACCTATTGAGAGTAAACTAATTCTCAAATTGAGCTAGAATTGATTCATCTTTTTTCTCTTAAGTCAAATCTTCTCCCAACTTATTTTCTCTAAAAAGCTTGCTTCCTACTAGGCACTCAATGCAGACATAGCTTGGAAGATTGGAGGCACAATCAAGAAGATTCTGGAGGATTTGTTCGTAACCTTCCCAACATAAAAATTATAATTATTCAGAGGCGTCAGACGATGTAAGTACATTATTGTTTTTCAACAACGATTATCACCTAGTGGTTGCATGTAAATTAATCAATAAATAATCAATTGGATTCATTATTTATTAATTTTTTATGTAATTACCTACATGCTTTCGTCGCGTTAATTGTATGCTCCTTCCCCACAATTCTTAATCTTTAGCAATTTTTTTGTTATCTATTTAATCATAGCAGTTTTATTATAGCAAAATTTTGTTTCATTTTTAAAAGGGATATTACTTGGGTAGGATATTTTGCAATGTGCATTAGAATAATAGCAAAAAGAATTTCTAAAATTAATTTACAGCACATTTTCATTTTTTCTCGAAATTTCTTCTTTGCTCGTGCCATCTCACGTCTTCTTTACATTCTACAGATTTCTCTTTTTTTTTTTCGTTTCTTCAACCACATCTACTTCAACCATTTCTTCCTCTTGATTCTTCCAATTGCAATTCAAGTTTGATTTTGATTTTGATTTTAGAATAAAATTCATGGATTGTTCCTCTTGAATCGATTGATCGATTCCTCTCGGTTCAATTCGATTGAATATTCCCGGATCTCCCTTGTATTTTCCAATCTCCTTCTCAAGGTTGCGATCGATTTCTTTGTTGCCCTCAAGTTTGTTTTTGGATAAATCAAATAACATCAATTTAGATCGTGTTTGTATTTTCTGGGTTCAACCATTTTGTATGGTGAAAAAACCTTTAAACTCATTTCTTTATTTCAGATCGACGGAGTTAGAGATCTTCATTTGCAAAATTGAGACTGGATCTGTGCTCACGAAGAAAAAAGATTTCCAATAAGGTAAGACACTTGTTGTTTTTCGTTGCTGGCCGACACCATCAAGCTTCAGTCACTAATTCTGATTGAAGTCAATTAGTTTCATTGATCGACTTCAATCATTGAACTGATAGATTTCAATCAGTAAACTGATAGACTTCAATCATTGAATTTTTAACTGATGGACTTCTATAAATTTACTATAATAGTGAAATACAAGAGTATTGAAACATTAAAGATGAACGATAGAATTGAAAAGTTGAATGAGAGAATCAAAATGAATTAAACAAATTTTTTTAAAGTGAGTGATGGACTATAATTAAAGTGAATGATAGACTATTTTTAAAGTGAGTGATAGACTATAGGAAAATTGATAAAAACTTGATGGATAATCGAATTTAATTAGTTTCACTTATAAACTTCAATCATTAAACTAATATACTTCAATCAGTTTCATTGATGGACTTCAATTATTTCAGTAATAGACATTGAATTGATTGAAATAGAAGAAACAAACCGATTGATATAGATTTACAATGAAACTTAGTAAAAGCATGCCCAGACAATGTGTCATAGAATCGATTGAATCACTAGTGAAAAAACATACCGATTGAAATGTTGGTGATAATCGTGAAAAGTGTCATGTTATTTTTTAAATGATCGAAGAAAATTGTAGAAAAACTGTGTATGAAATAAATCGTGTATAGCAACCATGCAACACGTGTATGATAGAAGCCCAAACCAAAAATTGATTGAAACTTAAAACAAAAGTTGATTGAAAAAAAATGATTGAAGACCAAAACAAAAAAAAATGATTGAAAAGAAATTATTAAAGTGATTGGGGATGGCCAAAACGAAAAATGATTGACGAAAAACTTCACTAGCAAGATTGTACATTTTGGTATTTTCATTCAGAGCTTGTTTTTTCTACCGCACACGAAATAGTTTCAAATTTGTGCTACACAAGTAATATTTTTGCTTTTTTTATTATACATGTGTAATCTCTTTTTTAAAAACTCTCATTCTACTCTCTCTTCGTTCTCATCCTCCTCCAATTTTTTTCCCTCACGTGGCCATCTACTTCGTATGCATACTAGTTTTTAATGACCTTGCATTTTAAAGAGAAAATACCTACATTTAAGGACCTTGCCTTTTTAAACATTATTATTATTCTTATTATTATTATTCTTATTGTTGGATTTTAAAGTTTGTCTCAGCCATCAGCGGCCTCATATACAAGAGAGAAGTTGCTTGCATTTTAAAGACTTTGCATTCTAAAACTTTATTATTATTGTTATTGCATATTCAAAGTATTTATTGCTTATTTTTAGCACGAATGAAAATACTTACATACCTAACAAAAAAAAATTCAGTGAAATTAATCGGAACAAATAAAATCACTAATCAATGAAAGTAAGAATTTGGTAATTTGAATGAACAAGAACTTCGCTGAAAAAGAGAAAAAGTATATGAGAAATTGAGTTAAGATTATATGGGGCGAGTATTGAATAGTATTGTTGTATAATTGAAGATAATCATTTAATTAATTGGTTTCAATCAATATATTATCACTTAATTGTTTTTAATAAGTTTAACTGATTGACTATGATCAATTTAACTAGTTGACTTAAAACATTTTCAAAATTGTAATGTATAAATAAATAAATATATATATATATATATTTTTATTATTTTTTTTTCTTTTTTTTAGGTTACAATATTAGGGGTGAGGGACTCGAATCACAAATCGAGTAAATGCTAGTGGATCACAAATATCAGCTGAGCTATATGTGACGGTCCATGGACATTCAACCCTGTTTCATCATGTTTTTATGTTATTTTGTCATTATTGTATGTTAAGATAGTTTCCTTCATTTTATTCTAAGTGTTCACTCCTCGACATTTTCATATGCAAGGGTGTCACATCAATTATGTGTAAAATGTAGTATAGGAGGTATGACTTCTTGAAGCTTCCTTCCTACCAAGTTATATGTTTGAATGCAAAATAGTTGAAATGGTCATTGTTGTATTTCCATATAGCCTTTCAAAGGCAAAACGTATTTCCAAACTTTCTTTCTCTCTTCTTCGAAAACCTTTTCACGAGGTTCGTGATAGAGGTTGCAAAAGTTGTACCACCTGCTCTGCGTTTTCGTTCAGCTAACTTGCTCGTCGGGTTAGAGAAAGTACCGCACAGTCACCACTCCGCTACCTCTGAAGTATTGCAATTGTGATTAGTGGTATCATAGCCTAATTTGACTCATTTTTAGTGACAATGAGTTCACCTGCGATTGATCAGTGGGACAAATCCCATGTCGATCAAATTTTCGACCTGGAAGAACAGATGGTCGATCTAGTTGGAATGTCGGAGTATGTCGAGTCCTTAGATTCTCACCTAAATGAGATTACTGCCAAGGTTGACATGGTTGGTGCGGTAGCTGGCCGCCTAGGCGGGATGCTCGTTTAAGATTTGATGGTCAGGGTAGAGACCGTTGAAGATTAAGTTACACGGTCTAGTGGCAATGAGCATGGAAAAAGCTCGTTCGGTCTATTGCCCGTATAGAGGAGCGCGTCAAAACTATTCACATCGCACAAAAAGAAATGGCTCGAATGGTGTCTGAGCTGTCCGAGAAAATGAGAGATGTCATTGGCGTTGTCAGGATAGAAATAGCTAATTTGAACCTCGAATTAATCTGACCATGAGGGTAGTGGAAAATCAAGCCTCAATTAGAGGCGTCGTTCAAGCCAGTAAGGCCAAGGTGCCTGAACCGAAGCCCTTCTGTGGGGTTCGAGATGAAAAAGCTTTGGAGAACTTCATATTTGATATGGAGAAATATTTCAAAGCCATAAATACAGTGTCTGAAGACATTAAAATCATATTAGCGACAATGCATTTGGCGGATGATGTCAAATTGTGGTGAAGATCGTGCTATGTGGACATCAAAGAAGGAAGATGTACTATACTATTGATAGCTGGGAGTTGTTGAGACAAGAATTGCGCTCGCAATTCTTTCCCGAAAATGTTGAATTTCTTGCAAGACGCAAGTTATGAATGTTGAATCGCACTAGAACAATCAGAGAATATGTCAAGCAATTTGTGTGGTTGATGCTTTATATCCGAGATATGAAAGAGAAAGATGAGGTCCTTAACTTTATCGAAGGATTGAAGCTATTAGCAAAGGCCAAGCTTTGCGAACAGAAAGTACAAAGCTTGACCGAAGCCTATGGCGCCATAGAGAGACTATTTTATTTGGTCATTGAACCAACAATGGAGAAGCCTCAAGAGCAAAGAGAGAGTGTAACTTCTTTGTACCAAGACATTAGAGATTTTCAACTTACCTCTCATAGGAGTTGGAGAGGAGTCCGATCGAGTGGTCAAAGTGGGGAACACAGACCTTACCCGTTTAAAAGTGAAAAATCGTGGCAAAGATCACATCACTTTACGAAGCAAAGCCATAGATCATGCTTCTTATGTGATGGACCTCATCCAATGCACGAGTGTCCTAGTCGAGAGATCATTAAGGACTTTAAGATTGCACTCGAGAGAAACAAGAGACTTGAAGCTGAGTCCGCCAAAGCTGCAGTAGGCAAGGTCGAGCAAGAGGAAACTGAGGTGATCCCTCACGTAGGGACCATAAAGTATTTGTCTCCCCTTCGATATAACAAGGGCCTAGTTGAGAGTCGAGACAAAGTGTCTCATAAGAATGTTCATCATTGGTTAAAAATGAGTATAACTCCACGAGAGAGTGGAAGTATAAAAAAAATGGAGTGCCAAGTCATCAAGGTGATGTAACAAGGTACAAAAGAAGCTAGGTAGTCCAAAGAGGCACTTTAGTCAGTCTAAAGCCGACAGTGCAGTTTCTATGGTGTTGTAGACAATAGTACATTGTCAAGTTCCCAGGCAAGAAGGAAAGAGCCTCCAGACAAGTCATGATTCACCATGTTCGTCAGTTCGTTTGAAGAATTCATTTAGGGTGTTAGTTGAAGAAATAGAAGTAATGGGCATAAGTCAACTCGTACAAGAGTTCTTCGACAAGTGGAAGAAACCAGTAGGCACTGAGGTTCGCTGGGACCATAAGACAAGTTGCTCATACGATTGCTGAGTTCAGGCAAAGTTGGTTGATAGGGTCATCAACCATTTATGTGGGGGGAGAATGTGACGGTCATGCTTGTTTAGTGCGTGTAGCACATGGTCGCATGTTCGTTCAACCCCGTTTCATCATGCTTTTATGTTATTTTGTCATTATTGCATGTTAGGATAGTTTCCTTCATTTTATTTTAAGTGTTGACTCCTTGTCATTTTCATATGCGAGGGTGTCACATCAATTATGTGCCAAAATGTACTATAGGGGGGTATGACTTCTTGAAGCTTCATTCCTACCAAGTTATATTTTGAATGCAATATAGTTGAAGTGGTCATTGTTGTAATTTAATATAGCCTTTCAAAGACAAAATTATTTCCAAACCTTCTTTCTCCCTTTTTTTAAAACCTCTTCATGATGCTAGTGGTAGAGGTTGCACCAATTGTGTCAGCTGCTTGCATTTTTGTTCGGCTTACTTGCTCGCCGAGATAGAGCTAGTGTCACACAGTCGTCATTCCGCAACCTCTAAAGTGTGATTGTGACACTATGCTCGCTTTGATAGATATTTTTAAAATTGAAATCAATATATTTTATTCATTATTAGATAATCATTTAATTACGATCAATTTAAATTAGATATTTATACTTGAAATTTTATATTATGTTTTACTTCAAGTACAAAAAATTCAACCTTTTGTTATGTTTGGTGTTTGAGTTTATCAATCTCATTTTTATCATCTTGTCCTTCAAGTTATCATTTTTATTTTTATTAGTTTGGCCGATAATTTTCAATTATTGAAAACAATTAGTGAAATTGATTGAATCAAGTTGTTGAATTGATATATAGAAATTAGACAGATAAACAGAAGGTAAAAATGATAGAAATGGGATTGATAAACTGAAGACAAATGGTTTGATAGACTTAAAACTAAGATGATAGAAATGAGATTGATAGATGCGTGACCATTTTAGTGTTCTTACTTTTTTTTTTTTTTTTTTTTTTTTTTTTTTTTTGAGAACATTAATCTTCTTACCTAGTGGGGACTACTTTTGTAGAAACAACAAACAAGAAACTAGGAGAACATATTCAACATGAACTTAAAACATAACATAAAATTGGAAAGGAAAAAACGCACCTTTTAGTTGAGTTGAAATTTCTCATTGTTAAAAGTTGTATCTAACAAGTGACATTTGATTTACCATTTTTATTTAATAGTCATCGAAATGAAAACTTCGGTAATCTATCTTTTGAGTTTCCATTTAAATTTCTTTATTTTAGAAAATTAATCCAGGCAAGCATCCTAATAACCGCATCATTAATTTATTAGATTTTAAAATTAATTTAGCCATTTTCTTAATTAACATTATGTTAACTCCCTAATTTTTTTTTCTTTTGATTAAAATTGAACATTATTAAAATAAAAATGTTTGATTTTGAAACATACTTATCAAAGTTAAACTTCGACCAAAAGATAGGACTAAAAAAATATTTTTTCCTTAAAATTTTGATTTCGAAATTAAAAAAAAAAAAAAATTACATTGATTTTGTTTTCCACTCACGAAATTCACACCACTTTAAATTAGAGACGACACTTTTAAGCTGAAATTGAATATTGATTTGGTGTTATTTATGCAATTCAGAAAATATATATTATTGATAGGTCATATAGTCGATTAATTTAGTAAATTCATTGTTACCAATTTTAATTACTAAGATTTCTTTTTTTATTCATTTGGTACTTAATTAGTTTTTTTATTTTTGAAAACTAGACTAATAAATACAATGATATTTCTTATTTTGTTCTCATACTTTCCAAACGAAATCAAGTTTTGAAAAAAAAAAAACAAAAAAAAACTTTAATTTGTTTTTGTTTCTCAATTAGAATACAATTCTTAATATAACAAAAAATTCAAATGATTATTGAAAAATTGAAATTTTGTTTTTCGTAACTTTTTTTTGTCTATTTTAGTTATAATAGTTTTTAGAAATATTTTACCAATAACTGAATTTTGTTTGTTTTTGGTATTATAATTATAACATTGACAATATTTTTTCTGATCGAAGACTATTTAAGACGTTAATTGAATATTTGATGATTGCTAACAAGAGTGATCTAGGGGTGGACACAGAATCAGTCAAGAAGGTGTACCTTTCAGAATCTTGTTTTGGATTCGAAAAGGTCTTCTTGGTTAGTGGTCCTCACTCTACCGTTATCTCTTGCCAGCTTCAGATCTCATAAATATTCACATCTTCTAGTACGCTAGTTGGAAGTCAGATTCTATGCATTATTCAAAGGGCAAGTGCCAGATAGGAGTACTAGCAAGTCTGAGTTCCAATCTCTGTCAAATAGATAAAGAGAAGTACCATTGAGGTTGGAAATCTGAATGAGAACCTTAGTAGAGCAGCAAATTCTTTCTAAGATGTGTGCCTGTCCCGTTGGTAAAAATAATCAAATAGCTCAGAGACATTAATGTTGACTCGATGACCAAAAGATCACAGCCTATATATGCACCAATTGAGTAGTATCTATTGCACTACTTGAAGTCATTATGGACATTAGTTTTCTTTCTTTTGTCTTTTTTATTGAGCTCGTCCTAATTTTTCTTAGGTACAAATTTATTTCTAAAAAAATGTTATTCATAGTTTTTATTATCATTATTATTATATATGTAAAATCTCAAAAAACAAATGTCAAAGAAAAACATAAATTTCAAACTAAAACAAAATGTGAAATAGTTATCCCGAATGACCTAAATTATTATTTATTAATTACTAGAAGTAAATAAATTGGGAAAAAAATAAAAGAGATTCCAAAAAGAAGACTCTACATAACTTTATTTCAGAAGTGATAACCAACATAACCCTTTTTTCACTATGTCGATATAGAATTAAGACTTTAAATAAATTAGAAATGATGAAAAAAGAATAATGAGCTCAGCAGCCCTGGTCCTTCTTTGCCTTAAAATAATAGGTAGAAGACGGTTGAGAATGAAGGCTCTTATTTTGGGACTTGAATCCGTAGCGGGCGGCGTTACGGTGCTTCCTCCTCGGCCGTGGTGGCAATGGTGCCGGAATGAAAACTCCGGTGCCTTTGCTCTCCCTGACTAACCCATGCTCATAATCCACCATTATTGGCAACTGCCCAGCTCCGGGTCGTTGGACCCGGTGTTGTGCCCGTATCAAATTCTGAAACATTAATAACACAATAGATTTAGTTATAAGCTCAATCCCAATATTTATAAAGACGTTAGTTCTACATTATAACATAATTGCATCAATAGTGCAGTGGGTATAGAGATCATAGGATCAAATTTGTTGCGGTTGATATACTTCAGCACTCAATTTTAATTATAGCAACTTTTTTTAATATTTTAAATTAAAAAGTGTGGACATCTTGTCGTATAAATGTTGGGAGAACTTTCTACTTTTTCATTTAAAATAATTAATATTATCAAGCCAATTTCATTAAGCTTACCTTCTAAATTATAATAGAACCAATTTTAAGTTTTTTAGTTTATGATTAAAATTAGATGACGAAAACAAATCAAAGCAAAAAGTAGAGAAATCAAAATGATATCTAAATCTACTTTGATAAAGTAAAGAAATTTTAAGTAACTAAATGTCCACAATAATAAAAATACATTTAGTACTTTAAAAGGATTTGTAACAAAAAAATGCAAAACAATTTTTTTGCATTTGATTTTGAGAAGTGTTTGTAAAAACTTAACAATATAAACTTCTTAAATATTAATGAGAAACTTATAGGGAAAAAAGAAAAAAGAAAGTCACAAACTTAAAAAATTGATGTCCTAATAAAAAAGTACATAAATATTCAATAAACACAATCTAAAAATTCAAACCTAAATTTACCATTCAAGTTAAACAATAATTTGAGAAAGGAAACAATGAAACAAAGAACAAAAAGAGGTGAAACGAACGGTATTAATGATTGGACGCTCGTCGTCATCCATAATGAGAAGCGAAATTCGTCTCGTAAGTTCAGCAAAGAACAAATCATCATCTTCTACTTCCATTTTCTTATCAATTTCTCCTGCACAAAGTTTTAGAAGGAAAGAGCAAAGACCAAAAATGAAAAAGGAACTCAAAAAAAAAAAAAAAAAAAACAAATCTCTACTAAGTTTTCTACATTTGAAGTTCCAAAGTAGATTTAAATAGGAAAAGGTAAAAAAGTAGACAACAGTGGGGACTCAAAAAAGAACACAGCTAGGAAAAAATTGTCCATAAAAACTTAAAAAGAAAAGACAATATTTGAAACATAAATTTAATGTATTATGTAATGTTATCCACTTGGAAGAAAAAGACATGATCTTAAGTGGAAATTATCTAATCCAAAAGTCCTATCTTTTGTTTTCAATTGGCTGAGGGTGTGTGGTGTGGATGTGTGCTTAAATTGCCTTCTGACACAGTCATTCCATGTCCACATATCACTTAAGAGAATCAATTTTTTTTTTTTTTTTTTTTTTACCTATTATAAAATTTTGCATTCCACAAATATATTTGTTTGAGTTACTTTTTATTTAATAGGGAAAAGAAAGGTGTAAATAGTTGTAGGGGTAAATTGATTGGTATGGCTCAAAATGGACATATGGTGATGGCGATTTATTATTGCCGATGCATCTTTTTATTTGACGTTACAATATTGTGGGTGGGAGGACTAGAATCACATATCAAACGGATGTTCCACATGTCAGCATGTCCATTCAACCCCGTTTCATCATGTTTTTATGTTATTTTGTCATTATTGCATGTTATATGATAGTTTCTTCATTTTATTCTAAGTGTTGACTCCTCGATATTTTCATATGCAAGGGTGTCATATCAATTATGTGCCAAAATATACTATAAGGGGCACGACTTCTTGAAGTATTCTTCCTAACAAGTTATAATATTGAATGCAAAATAGTTGAACTAGTTCTTATTGTATTTCCATAGAGTCTTTCAGAGACAAACATATTTCCCAACCTTCTTTCTCCCTTTTTCGAAAGTATTTTCATGACGCACGTGATAGAGGTTGCACATATTGTGCGACTCGCTTTCCGTTTATGTTTCCGTTCTGGTGACTTGCTCACCGGGTTAGAGCAAGTGTCGCACAATCGCCATTTCGCTGCCTCTGATGTGCGATTGTGACAAGTGGTATCAGAGCCTAATTTGGTTCCTTCGGTGTTACAATGAGTTCACCTGCGATAGATTATTAGAACAGGTCCCATGTGATCGACTGTTCGACCTAGAAGAACAGATGGTCGATCTAGTTGGAATGTTGGAGTATGTCCTGTCCTTGGATTCTCGCCTGAATGAGATTGCTGCCAAGGCTGACATGGTCGATGCGGTAGCTGGCCGCCTAGACGGATGCCCGTCCAAGAGTTGATGGTCAGAGTAGAGACCCTTGAAGATAAAGCCACACGGCCTGGTGGCAACGAGTGTGGAGAAAGCTCGTCGGGCTCGGTTGCTCATATAGAGAAGCACGTCGAAACTATTGATGGCGTAAAAAGCAATGACTTAGATAATGTCTAAGCTGAGAAAATGAGAGTTGTTATTTACTTCGTCAAGACTAAAAAGCTAGAGGTGTCGTTCAAGCTAGTAAGGTCAAGATGCCTGAACCGAAGCCCTTCCGTGAGGTTCGAGATGCAAAAGCTTTGAAGAACTTCATATTTAATTTGGAACAATACTTCAAAGCCATAAATACAGTGTCTGACATTGATAGCTAGGAGTTGTTAAGACAAGAATTGCAGTTGCGAATGATGAAGCACATGGAACAATCAATGAATGTGTCAAACAATTTGCGGACTCTATAGAGGGTATGAGTTCTTGAATATATTGAATGCAATATACTTGAAGTGGTCTTTATTGTATTTTCCTAATGCCCCCACATACCTCAACAGTCTTTTTTTTTGAGATTACAACAATTGGGGGTGGGGGATTCGAACCCGAGACCTCATAGTCCTTCGGTGTTCACTAAATGGCGTTGAGCTACAGCTCTTTTTGCCATACCCCAGCAGTCTTTAAAATAAAGAATCTTAAAGTACATCAAAACCTTTAATAGAGAAAGGAAGAAACAAATTCTCGATCAATAGGGCAAGGGTGTATTGTTATCTACCAAAAATACCTCAAGTTTTTTAGAAATGGTGAGGGAGATGTTTTAAGGTGGACTGAGAACAAAATTAAACTCTTTTACCATCAACGAAATATCTTAATCCTTGATAAGGAGAATGAGAGAAAGTCTCCACCAACAGGAGAATTTAATATTACAAGTAAAGAATTAACTAATTGATTCTATTAGCAAGGTGATAGAAGATAGACCAATCGGGTGTTGGGATGGTTTGGACTCCTATTACCAACCATATCATCGGTTACGTCTCACAAAGGGAGTTCTACGGCGGAGAGAGTGGTGGAGAGGATGGGATATATCCCCATAACCTTTAAACACTAAGAGATCCTCTCTTAGGGAAAGAAAGACCAAAGAATCAACTAATTGAATCTCGAAGAAAGGGTAAATCAGAACCATCACCCCCATGAAATAAGTGATATAAGAACTAGTAAACCTAGTTGATTTAATTATATTCTTTTTAATATATAAATGTAACTATGGTATCTCTTTTCTAAAGAATTTCTTAATAATGACGATGAACAATTGCTTCTTAAGTGGTCAAATAAAACTTAGTTCATATTATTATTACCGATAAACATGAACAATTAAATTATAATCCAACCGGGTTTTAGGGTTTTAGGTATGGTCTATTTTTTACGATACATACATTTTAAAGTACGTAGACTTAATTGTTTATTTATTGATTGATACGCACACTTGACTTATGGTTAGTATAATACTAAGTAATTGAAGTTTAAAATATTAATATTACTATAATTGTTAATGCCAAAAAATGTTCGGTATGGACTTGGCCGACCCCCTTGGAGTAGTGGCCTCGATTTAGCTGACTCTGGTATTGGCTCGACCAACCCTCTTGGCCGACCCCCTAGGGGTCGTGGCCTTCATTTTGCCGATCCCTGAGGGTTGTGGCCTCTATTTTCTCGATCCTAGGATCGGCGTTGGCTTGGTCGACTCTCGGATGGGGTCTTAGTCTTGTCCAAGTATTTCGAGATATTTTTAACTTATAATAATAAACATATAGAAATCAAGAACATCTGTCATAAAAAAAAGAAATAGATAACAACTCATGAAAGTTATATAAGAAGATTGAAACAATAGGTTGGCAATCCTGCCGTGTTTGATTAAGAGTTAAAATTGTAAACAAATTAAGTGGGTTAGTTTTCTTTTTCTAGAAACAAAAAAACTGTTTACAATATAAATCGCTGTAAATTCTTTTAAAACGGGAACTTTGATTTGTATTCAATCAATTATTTAACTTTTACCTCCTTCAGCTTCAAAAAAATAAAATAAAATAATAATAATAATAATAACTTTTACCCAACCAATTCAAAACTTTAGGAGGCCTTAGGGGAAGGCAGTTGACTGAAAGCTTGGACTTTAAATGTGTGTTCCATCAATATCTCATAAATTAGATATTTCATTTTTTAATTAAGCAAAAAGAGTAGTAGTTCATCGACATTAGTGTATACTCAATGACCATAAAATCATGAGTTCAAATCTCCATCCTGTGTTGTTGTAATAAAAAAATAGTTCATTAATAATTAAAAATTACATTTTTTTTTTTTTTATGGTTTGTCAAATTATATGATGAACCTTATAAATTTATATACCAACTTTGTAATTAAATCTTATAATTTTTATTTCAAACATATATCAAATATATAGATAACAATAAAAGAGAAGACGCTGTTGGACATTATTATTTTTTATTTAAGTGACTACATATAGATGTGGAGCTGTGAAAGTGGGACAATGGCATGAATTAAGAGTACTTTCGGGACTTTTGAGGGAACATAGGACCTTCAAATGTCTCAAACTTTTGTAAATCAGCCAACTCATTCAACACTGTGCATTTGTTCCCTTCCATTTTTGAGAATAACATCCTAATTTTGGGCTGGCAATTTCCAGGTTCAATGTCTTATATATTTCCAAACACATAATATTATTCTTGGCAGCCATTTGTGAAATTGTTATAACCTATAAATATCTCGAAATACTCGGAAAATTTGAGATCCAAACAAAGGACAAGAGAGCCAATGTCGACCCTCCGGGGTCGGCCAAATGGAGGCATCGACCCCAAGGGGATCAGCCAAGCCCATTGCCAACCCCCTGGGCATCGGCCAAAGTCATTGCCGACCCCCCGGGGGTCGGCCACGCCCTTACCGACCCCCCGGGTGGGCCAAATGGAGGCCATAACCCCCCAGGGAGCGGACAAGTCCATTTCCGACCCTTTAGGGGTCGGCCTTGCCATCACCGACCCCACGGGGGTCGGCCAAATAATGGAGGCCATAACCCTCCAGGGGTCGGCCAAGTCCATTTCCGACCCCTTGGGGGTCAGCCTCGCCATCATCGACCACCCGGGGGTCGGCTAAATAGGGGCCACAACTCCCCAGGGTCGGCCAAGTCCATTTCCGACCCCCCGGGGTCGGACAAACAAGTCCAACTCCCTAGGGAGTTGGCCAAGGAAGGCCAAGACCCCCTCGAGGTTGGCCCTTGCAGCTAGTTAGCCAAGCAAGGCCAAAACCCCCTCAGGGTCGGCCCTTGCAGCCTTACCCTTCTCGGGTCCAGCAACGAGTAGGTCCATCCGAGTGATTGGGCCGTGGAGGTCAGGACTCTGCGAAGAGTCGACCGAGTCCAAGTAACGTTTAGAGGCGTTGCACCCCGTGACGTCGCTCGTAACAACGAGTAGGTCGGCCCCATTGGGTCGACCCTGGAGGTCAGGACTCTCCAAAGAGTCAACCGAGTCCAGAATCAAAACCATTACTCCTCTAAAGGGTAACGGCCAGAAGTTATGCCGGTATTCATACCTGGCTTAATGGCGGACGTTTCTAAACGCCGACCGTTACATCGCCATAAGTGAGCCGCAGTGGTTACAAGGTCGGCTGCTATAAAAGTCAGTTCATTCCTCCCTTTGATGGGGCGATTCCTAAGCTAAGTACCCTTAAGCTATCCTTAGTGCTTTAAACTATTACCCTAATTCCGTTTCTGACTTAGACATCGGAGGCCCTGTGGCTCACACCACACCGGTGTGCCCTAAATTTGCTTTTTTGTAGGCCCTTTCGTCCTCAGCTAAATAAATCTTACTGTGTCTAATCCGTTGACCATTTTTCGGCATCAACAGTTGGCGCCGTCTGTGGGGACGATGGTGTTCTACCTAAAACGCTAAAAAATTCCATTCCATTTTCCTGCATAAATGTCGAATATTGAAAACGGCCACTACCACGGTGTCGACGATGAATCGGACGTCGAGCATGCTCCGAGGCGAATTGCCTCCAGAGAACCGAACGTTGTTCATGTCGAGAACCACCCGGATCCTGAGGGTGCGGTAGCTATGCAAGAACCGAAGCATGCAGATCCAAAGTTCACGGCTTTGGAAGAACGAGTGCTAGGAATGGCGAATAGTTTGAGTCGCCTGGTGGAATTGCTTCGGCAACCACCTCCGGCTCACGTAGCTGATGCGGGGAACCAACAAGCGCTGCAGGAGGCAGTGGAGCAACAACCTGCAAAGAAAAAGGTTATGGCAGAGAAAACAGCCCCATTGGTCCGGGACCCTGCCAAAGGGAAAGCCCTAGCCACAGAGGCGCCAAAAAAGGCACATTCTCGCACCGAAGACCGGTCGAATAACTTCGACTGGGCGGTAATGACTGGATGAAGTAGCATTCGATCCACCAAAGGATCGGATCCAAAATGACGGAGTCTTCTCGGACGCAATCAGTCCGGAGTAGCCAGCCTAGGAGTACCACACAAAGATCATCCACCTCAGTCCCTTTAAAAGTTCCAAGTGCCCGTACGGCGGGATCAGATTTAGGAACGGATCTCAGGGAGGTGCTCAACCAATTTCAAAGAGAGGCAGAGGCTGATGGAGCCGAGGCACAACCTTGGCTGGCCCAACTTTGTCTCCTCCAAGACTAGTTGGGAAACAACAGGCACCGCAGGAGGCGGTGCACCGACAGCCTACCAAGAAAAAGGTTATGGCGGAAAAAACAGCCCCGTTGGTCCGGGACCCAGCCAAAAGGAAAGCCCCAGCCACGGAGGCACCAAAAAAGATACATTCCCGATACCGAAGACCGGTCGAACGACTTCGACTGGGCCGTACTGATCGTAGGGAAGAAAGTTCGGTCCATCAGAAGATTGGGTCCAGGACTGAGAAGTCTCCCTAGACGCAGTCATAGTCCCCTAACAATTAAAGGGGAGGGAAAAAGTCACCTCCACCGTTGGAAGTCATAACTGTCGTCGGAGGACCGGTTGTGGGTGAGTTCAACTGAAGTCTGAAAGACAAAGAGAGGCATGTCAGAGGCACCCCAAGGGGCGAATAAGTGCGCATAATGGAGGTAGTGGACGAGTAACTGGGCTTCACTACCACTGAGGCTGCAGCACTACACCTGCAGCAAAACGACACCTTACTGGTGTCCCTGACCGCCTCCAACATCCGTGTCCGAAGGATCCTCATCGATGGAAGCAGTTCGACAGATATGTTGTCACTATAGACGTGTGACGTCGTGAAGCTGGGAGGGGAAAATGCTCAAGCCGAACTCGACGCCTCTAGTTGGGTTTGGCGGCAACACTCTGGTTCCTGAGGGGTCAGTCGAACTCCCAGTGACTTTTGACGAAGGGGACAACATAGTCCTGCAGTTCGTCACTTTCTTAGTGGTGAACGACAATTCCGCCTATAAGCACAATAATTGGAAGATCTACGATCCATGGGCAAAGGGCGGTGGCGTCAATTTACCACCAGACACTAAAGTTCCCTACTCCTATAGGGGTAGGGCAAGTCAGAGAAGAGCAGTTGTCCTCGAGGGAATGCTACCACACAGCCCTACGAGACGTGGTAAAGGGTCCCTGAAGTAAAAAGCTGATGAAAGAGGACCAGCCCCATGTAAGGCTGTCCAAGGAACAGCACCTATGGGGGTACAAGCCAAGCAAGTACCTAGGTCCCAAAGCGCCAAGGCCAATGCTTTGGCAAAGTCAAATACCGCCTACGAAACTTAGGCGGACAAGACCGCACTGGTAGAGATCCTAGGCAAGCCTAGCATCACCACCAAGCTGCTGCACGAAATTAGCAAGTACCCAGGTCCCTAAGCGCCAAGGCCGATGCTTTGGCAGAGTCAAAAGTCACCTACTAAACCAAGGTGGACGGAACCGTGCTGGCAGAGATACTAGACAAGTCTAGCATCCACGTCAAGCCGCTGTACAAATTTCGTCAGGCAAAGCTACTTTTGGCCGACCATGGCCAAAGACTCTAAAAAGTATACTCGGGCACGTGACAAGTGCCAAAGGTTCGCTGCCATCCAGAGGCAGCCTCCTGGGGTCCTAACTAGTAAGTGTTGTGGGCATACCGCACTACACTCAGGACGTCAACAGGCGAAACCTCCTACTCGCTAGCCTTTGGTGCGGAAGCAGTTATTCCGATCGAGATAGGACTTTCACCCCTACGCCTAGAGTCTTTTGACCCAACTCAAAAGGACCAGCAGCGGCAGATGAGTCTAGATCTCCTGGAAGAGAAAATGGGTGCAACCAGCATAAGGGTAGCACGGTACAAAGGCCGCATGGCCAAGTACTACAACTCCCGAGCCAAGGTAAACCACTTCCAAATTGGCGACTTAGTGCTGAGGAGGGTGACACCAGACTCCAAAGATCTCAATAGTAAAGTCTTGGTGCCAATTTGGGAAGGACCATACCTGGTCGCCAAAGCGGCACACCCAGGCACCTACTACCTCAAGGACATGGACTGGAATAAGATCCTCCATCCTTGGAGTGTATAACACTTGAAAAAGTACGTTCAATAGAATGTAAATCAGAGTGTTATTGAATAAAGTGACATTTTCTCCTTCTTTCAAAAAGCTATCTTAATTTAAGTATATTGATTATTTCGTAAACTTAAATTGGGAGTATGCAAGATAGAGAAGTAGAGGAAAAAGATTGGATTGTTATTTCATTCAAAGTCAAAAGTTCCTGGGTCACAACCTAGAAGAAGAAAAAGACTGGAAAGTAAAAAGACAACTACTTCGAGTAAAAGGAAGGCAACTAAAAAGTTATCAAGGCCATCGAAGCTGCGCCTACTGGAAGTTGGTCGGTTGAGTTCAGCTTGGGCAGAAGCTGTCCTAGCTGGAAGGGCCTAACTTCTTTCAGGTATGCCTTGGAAGAGGCGAAAGTCGTGGCAAACGGCTTGGGCTGGATCACTTGAAATTCTGGATTCGAAGGCTGGCAAGGAAAGGTCGCTGACTTTTTCCGCAGTGCTGGAACAAAGAGGCCGAAAAAGGGGAAGGAGGTTGCCATAGCAACTCCCTCCTGAATTCGGTCCAGTACCAGCCGATGGCAGCCTCACCGGCGTTGTTCTCTAAGATCACGAAAGCAGGAAAGCTCTTTACAGGGCTAGCCTAGTAAGAGACGTCATTCAGCTTCCCTTCAGTAGAAGCCAACATTTGGCGAAGGTGAGCAATGATAGACATGTCCTTTTGGTATGTACAGACATCAAGACTTTGGATCGCTTCGACGGAAGTCTGAAAGTCGACTAAGGCAGTATCGATAATTCGCTGAACTTCTAGAGCCTGTGCCAGCTCCCACTTAAGCTTCTCAAAGCTAGTGGACAAAAAGAGCGGGGGTGATGCAAGTCCTCAGAAAGGCGACGGGAAGCTGAGGAGAAATGCATGAAGGTCTGCAAATAAAAAGGTAACAAGTTAGCCTGATACTTAGATAAATGTATGGCTATAAAAAGAGAAGTACATCAAAAAGCAACCAGGTCATCTGGTGCTGCACTTGCTGGAACTAGGTCTAGTAAGTCCGGCTGGGACAGATTCGGTCCTAGTTGGACGAGCCAGACCCAGGAGGTCATTCTCAAACGCACCTTAGGAGGGGCGAAAGTCATGAGCAACCTGTGTTAGATCACCAGGCTAGGAAGTCCAGACTTGAAGGCCGGCAAAGAAAGGTCAGCAACCTCTACTGTTGTGGTGGCATAAAAGGACCTAGAGAGAGACAAGAGGTACCATAGGTAACCTGTCCTTTCATTCGGTCTAGCGCCCAACTGGTAATAGCCGTGCCAAAGTTTTTCTCCAAGGTCACAAAGGCAGGAAAGCCTTTCAACTAAATTGACAAAGTACGAGGCATCCTACAGCTTCACTTTAGCAAAAGGCAAACTCTTGACAAAGCCGAGCAAGGGTAGATGAGTCGTCCTTGTAAGTTCAAACGACAAGACTTTGGACCGCCTTA
>JBBMEG010032631.1:0-10954 GCA_037832605.1 Cyclanthera cordifolia
TAAACTTCGTCGTCCAAAGGAGCTACGGCGACGGAAGCAACTTCGTCCGTCGCCTTAGGTTGTTTAACATTGACCTATGGCGACGCAGGGCTGGTTCCGTCGCCTTTGCTAGCGACGAAATAAAGAATTCGTCGTCTTAGGGGGCTAAGGCGACGGAAACTTGCTCCGTCGCCGAAAGTGACGTCGCCTATACCTATTTTTCTTGTAGTGCACTTATTTCTAATCATTATGTTTAATCATTCATTTCTATCCATATTCAAATGAACTATTATCTATAACCGCTCTACAAAAGTTATCATTCAAACGAATTATTAACTGCAATTTTTTTATTAATAATTAATCACATCCAAATGAACTATTATTTAAATTTAAATTTCTTCATATTCAAAATAACATTTTATTTTTTTTATTATTCAAAATAATACCTTCATAATTCTACCTCCAAAAACTCCCTAAGGTCTTAACATGTTATTAAACTTTTTACTATTATCCAATCATGTTTGAACTTTTAAATTTTGATTGTCAAATATACTTGATAATGATAATGATAATAATAATAATAACTAAATTAAATAACAGAACATTCTTCTCTTTGCTTATTTGTAAGGGAATGTTTGAGGCACTATTTAATAAAGGAAGAGAATAAAAATATGGATGATTTTTGGTGTTTTGGCTATCGAGAATCATTCTCCAATAATCATGTTTTCTTTAAATCATTTTTTTTTATTCTTCTCCACACTGCTTTCTATTTTTCCTCTAACAACTTTTTATTCTGTCAATAACTATTTTTCATTCACATCATACCTATTATTTTATTTTTCTCATTATCATTCTCTTCTTTCCAAATACAATAAATCATTCTCTTAACCATAAACACAATTAATCATTCCTTATAATCATTTCGTTTCTCATTCTCTCCCTACTTTTCATTCCTCCCATAATTATTCTCATTCTCTTTGCTCTAAACACACCATAAATGGAGATGAAGACGAGATGCATTTATCATCTCCATTTCACCTTTTTTTTTTTTTTAATTGTTTTTTATTTCAATTTAATCTTTAAAAAGAATTTTGTCAATAAAAATATTTATATCTTTAACAATAAGCTATCTAATTAAATTTTCAAAGAGCAAAACTTTCATAAATATGAATGTGTAGCGGTGGCACAAGTCACCCAAATACTTTATTCTTTTTAAACATTTTTATTTGTAAAATAATTTTGTGCAGAGACATTGCATGGTGCAAGGACGTACACATTTATGTGTAGGTAAGTTTTTTCATTTTCAAATAATTAATTTTTCGTGTAAAAAATTCTTTGCTAACTAAATGTAGACGAAGGCGGAAATATATTTCTCCTATTGGTTTCGTATACATTCTATTTTAGTTTTAAAAATTACTTTTGTTCATCAATTTCATTTTTAAAGCTCTCTCTCATATTTTCTATTTTAACAAAATAATTATAAATAGAATCAAATGCTATAATATTTACATTTATTGTTATTAATACGTTTTAACATGTATTATAAATATTTTATTATGAAAAAGAATGAGAAAATATTAATTATTACAATAACTACATATTTATATACTTTTAAAGTATCTATATTCGTAATTATTTTTTAGAATTGATTATTGTTTTGTAAATTTCTAAAAAAAAAAAATTAAAAAAAAAAATAATCCCTAATCTAACATCCCTAACCACCAGCACTAACACACAACAAAACGGACTGGGCCTAAGACAATGACATAGTAATATTATCAGGCCCGTGACACATATTTGGGCTAGGCATAATGCTTATATAAGATTCATGTTTAACGCTAACCTTTGTGTTTTGTTCCATTTTAGTGTTTAAACTTTTAAAAGTCAAGTTTTTTCACCGATTTGAGTTTTGTTCTATTTTGATCCACGAACATTCAAAATTTCAATGTTAGTCACTACACTTAAAATTAAAAAAAAATGGCTTTATAATAATTTTGAAGTTTATATTAATTAGTATTAGTTCAATAATTGTAATAATGGTAACAAAATCAAATATAAAATGCGAAGACATTTATAAAATTGACGGAGGAAGATTGCGTGTCTTCAAAATTTAGAGAGGAAGATTGCATGGAAGCTTAGTTTAAATATGTGATTAGAGAAGAGGGAGTGTGAGGTCGACGCTTCGACCAAGAGATTTACATTTATAGTCATTAATACATCTATAGTTATTGTTATATAAAATAATTATAAATGTAGACAAATTTAAAAATATTTACCTCTACCGTCATAATCAATATATTTTAATACTCATTAATATAACTATTATATTTAATAATTTTTAAAGTCTTTTTATAGACTTGCTCATAAGTTTCTCAATATATTATTGTTATATTTTTATTTTTCTTTGGAAGGATATTATTTTGAGCGATAAGTCGCCTATAAACTTAGAGTGCGTTTAGATAGGGTGGGTTGCGATCGAATGAGTTGGAATAGGAAAGAATGTTGTTAGGAAGTTGGTGTTTGGGTGGTGGATTAGAAAAGAAAGCGTTAGAAAGTATGTGTTTGTAATGGTGCGTTAGGAAGTGATAAAAGTTGATGTGATCAGATGTGATGGATATTTTTTTATAAAATAATGAAAAATAATTATATAAATATTTAAAATTGATTTTTTTTTTTTAATTTCAAATAATAACATTTTAAAGTTAAAAAAAAATAACATTTTTAAAGTTGGTTTATTATTATATATACATATTTAATTAAAGGGATGGATATTGTTTTTCATAAAAAATGGAAGAATATTTCCATTTATAAAAAAAAAAAAAAAAAAACAAATTGCTAAAAAAAAAAAATGTTGGTTTCTTATTCTTCCCTCCTTAATTGTTGGATTCGAGTGGTTGGAATAATATTCTAAATTAATACTTACAAAAAAAAAAAGGGTTGGACAGTAAAATGTACACGTGTAATTTCTATAATTAAAAAAGAAAAAAAACACAAACGAAATCACTCTTAATTACTTTACCCTTTTCCCCCAAATATGAATGCCATATTCAAACCCTTCCAAAACTACTCCCTCCGCCTCCGCCATCTCCACCGGCATCAATGTCGCCGCCTCACCTCCTCCCCGTCGTCGTGGTCGCCGCCTTCTACCTCTCTTTCACCTGCCTCCTCCCCGCCACCGCCTCCGCCACCCGATTACCCCGCTCGATCGCCGATGGATTAACTCCAGTAGTCGCCGCAGCCAAACTAATCACCCAACGCCGATCCTTCGTGAACGAATTCCTAGAATCACACAACAAATACCGTTCCTCATTCAACATTCCGCCGCTGGTTTGGGATCGAAATCTGACCAGATTCGCGCGGCGGTGGGGCGATAAACGCGCAGGGGATTGCAAAATGGTCCATTCGATGGGTCAGTACGGCGAGAATCTATTTTGGGGAAAATTGGAGCACTGGACGCCGACGGAGGTGGTGGAATCGTGGGCCGGAGAGAACAAATTTTACGATCTCAACAGTAATGCATGTGCCGCCGGCCAAATGTGCGGCCATTACACGCAGATTATTTGGAAGGATTCGGTCCGATTGGGCTGTGCAAGAATCAATTGTGTCAATGGAGAATTGCTCGTCATATGTGAGTACGATCCGCCGGGAAATTACGTCAACGAGAAACCGGTTTGAGTTTCCCGGCGTAGATCGCGGTCGCGCGTGGAGGAGTTCTGTTTGGACGGGGTTTAAATATTTGACGTCATTTATGGGTTTTTTTTTTTCTCTCTCTTTTGGCTTTTTGTTATTTTAAATTATCATTCGTCTTCGCCATGTATTGAAAGATTCGAAATTGTTTTTTTCTATTATTTTTTCTTTCTTTCTTTGTCTGAGTGCCAATTTTCTTTTTGGTTGGCGAATTTTGATATAATAATAATAATAATAAAATAATAATAACAATGAAACAGGAAATTGAGGGAAATAAAAAAAAAAATTAGCTAAGAAATGTTTGAGGGATGAAGAAAGAAAATAATATTCAAATTTTTTTAATTGATTTAGCACAAGAATAAATTATTTTGGTTTTATTCATAGGGTGAACTAAAACTATTTGAGCAAACCAAATTCACTCGAATTTGTTGTTAATATTAAAAATATTTTTTTTATAAAGTTTTTGCTTTTGTATATATTTATTTTAATTTTATTATTTGTGTTTAAGACTTTTTAATCTTCAAACTTTTTTTAAATAATTTTAAGTATTCTTCGTATAAATTTAAATTTTAAAACAATAAATAAATATATATTAAAATTAAAAAAAAAAAAAAAAAAAACTTAAATATTACAAACTAAATGAACACGCGATTTTTCTTAGGAAAGAAAAACTTAATGCCAAATTTGAAAACAAGACTAGAATTCATAAACAAAAATTAGGGTAATGAAATAATTATACAATATAAACTAAAGAAATGAAATGGGGGAAATTAGGAAGGTGGTCAGGCGGAGGCAAAGACGGCGGTTTCCAACTGGTAGGCGGCGGTGAAGAAGGAAGGCCAGCAGAGGTAAGTGGACATGATGCTGCTCACCGTCGAAGCTCCTATCAGAAAATTCATCACCACAATTTGCAACTGAATGGCTTCGATCGGTGACGCTCCGCCCATTATCAGCCCCGTCATCGCCCCCGGCAGCGAGATCAGCCCCACTGTCTTGGCATTGTCGACCACCGGCGACAATGCCAACACTAGCGCCCTCTTCACTTGCTGGTGAGTCGCTTGCCGCGGGGTCGCTCCTAGAGCTAATGCAGTCTCCACCTGAATCAAAGTCTTCATTTTTAATAAATTGAACTAGTATTCTATGTCGATAATTATTTGATTTATTGTTTTAAATTTAAGTCAACGGTAACCACTTGATTTTTTATATTTTTCTTTGTTTTTTTATATTCTTTTATTAATTTCTTTTTGAAAATAAAAATATTAGAAGGCTAAAAGCGAAAGGAATTTCGAAATTTTTTGTAAATAATTTGAATGAAAAGAAACTTACAATTTCATACAAGTTAAATAAGTAGTTAATTTGGTAATCAAACGAGATATAAGATATTAACTATATCATCAACTTTTCGACTTTCACAAGAATAATAACTTGCAATATATGTTCATGGCCATGAGAGGCTAAAATTTATAAAATCATATCAAAATCATCAACTTCATACCCATTAGCCTCTGTAATACAATTTATAAAATCATATCAAAATCCTTGACAATGAGGCTGAAATTGATCATTGACAAAGTAATATCTAACTATCAATCTGCTTTTGTCCCTTGTAGACTTATTTCCGATAACATTCTTATTGGCTTTGAATGTATTCACTCAGTTAACAATAAAACCAAGGGGAAACAGGGCCTTGCGGCGCTAAAACTAGATATGAGCAAAGCTTTTGACAGAGTTCAATGGGATATTGTTTTTAAAATTATTGATAAGATGAGATTTAGCCCATCTTTGCATATTACAAGCTTGTGTTAAGAGGGTCACTTATTCAATCCTTATTAACGTCCAGTTGTATGGGGAGTTCGCTCCTCACAAAGCAATCATACAGGGAGACCCACTCTCTCCATACCTTTTTCTCCTCTGTGCAGAAGGTCTTTCATCATTACTTGTTAGGGAGGAATCTCCAAACTCCTTTAATAGGCTAAAAATTAATAATTACTACCCTTCAATGTCTCATCTGTTCTTTGCTGATGATTGTCTTTTATTTTTCAAGGCTAAAAAAGAAAGATTGCAGAGCATCATAGAGGTACTCCGGGTATACGAAAGGGCCTCAGGTCAAATGATAAATCTCGACAAGTCTTCTATTATGTTTAGTAAGAATGTGGATACTGATAAAAGGGAGACTCTCAGTACGATCATTAGTGTTAAGATTTGCGATACCCTAGGTACCCATCTGGGTA
Organism: Cyclanthera cordifolia; assembly: GCA_037832605.1. Taxonomy (NCBI): domain Eukaryota; kingdom Viridiplantae; phylum Streptophyta; class Magnoliopsida; order Cucurbitales; family Cucurbitaceae; genus Cyclanthera; species Cyclanthera cordifolia. The sequence goes on from JBBMEG010032631.1 coordinate 5,898, forward strand.
TGCCTTCCCAAAATCATATTAATAAATGTGATCTATTTGGTTCCCTTCAAGAAAAAAGTGGGTTAATGAGTGCAATCCTGGAAAGGCAAGCTTCTCTCTAAGGGGGAAAGAAAATTCTAATCAGGCTCAAACGATTGCAACATTTACCATGAGTTGTTTTAGAATTCCTAAAAGAATTTGTGATGTTATTGATTGGCTTTGTGCACAGTTCTGGTGGGGCTCAAACCAAGGATATCAAAAGGCACATTAGATCTCTTAGAAAAAAAAACTTGGTTTTAACAAGGTGGATGAAGGGCTTGGGTTTAGAAATTTCAGCTGCTTTAATCAAGCCCTTCTTGCTAAGCAAAGCTAGAGGATCCTCGTGAATCCTTCAAGTCTTTTGTCAAAAATTCTTAGAGGAAAATATTTTCGAAATACTAATTATCTTACAAGCTCGCTCAGCCACGACCCCTCCCTTGTTTGGAGAAGCATTCTTTGCGGAAGGGACCTGTTCGTTAAAGATTATCGTTGGAAAATAGGTAACGAGCTTCAAATTGTTATTGGTAGAGACCCCTGGTTAAATCATACCTGTGACACGTATCCTCATGGGCTTAGACCCGATTGGAAAGATATGAGTGTTAGTGATCTTATTGATATGAAAGCCGATTGGAAGGTTAACCATATCTACGGAATTTTCTCCTGGGCTAATGTAGACATAATCGTTAAAGCCCATCTCTCTATCTCCAATTCCAAGGACGAGATCATTTGGAATTTAGACCCAATAGGTTGTTTCTCGGTTAAAAGTGCTTACCACGTTGCTACAACATCGGTTAGTCGGGTACGACTTCAACCTCGGATAATTCTCTGTTGGAAATTTTTTTGAAAAATTAATGTCCTACCAAAAATTAAGCTAGGGGCTTGGAACATAATCTGTAACGGTATTCCGATAAAGTCCAACATTATTTGAAGGGGAATCGATACTGACCCTCTCTGTCCGGTCTGCCTTATTTCTATGGACTCAAATGTGCACACTATAGGCTTATGTAAAGTCTATGTTTCAGCTTGGCTCTATCTTTTTCCTACTTTTGCTAATATTTTCTTTTCTTTCGGGACGGGGTGGACATTTGGAGAAAATTTTTAAATTATTTCCCTTCATCGACTTTGGAAAAAATTATCACTATTATTTGGTGCCTTTGGTCTTATAGATACTTGTTTTCACAATGGAAAAAAAAGGGAATACTTTATCTTTAATTGACCTCAATGGGAAAAACTTATTTAACTTCTCTTTCATGGCAGGTCCCAGAACATCTATTAATGTTTATGCTCATTCTGGCCCCTTTTTGGTCGCCTCCTCCCTCAAATGTTCGGAAGCTCAATGTCGACGCTTCTTGGTCTAAGGAAACTGGAAATTGTGGAATTGGTTGGATTTTGAGGAATTTTGATGGCATCTCGCTTAAGATTGGTGCTCGGCATGATACATTGAGATTTTCTGCAAAAGTTCTTGAGGGGAGGACTATTGAGGAAAGGCTTGATCAAATTTCAAGCTTGTTGCCCCGTCCTTCCCTCCCTATCTTTGTGGAATCTGATACTTTATCTGTTATTAATGTTATTTGTAATAATTGCCTAGTTGGTCTCGCTCCTTTAATAGTTCTCCCTAATTGTATATCGACTGTGCGTGGCGCTTTCTAATTAATTATTGTTGCTTTCAAAAAATAAAAAACTTGCAATATATGATTTTGAATTTCTACTTCAAGTGTTGATGAATTTTCATTTATTTTTTATTTTAAAATATTATACTTTGTAAGAAAAAATGCTTAAATAATCCAATAGAGTATGGACTATTAAATAATTAATTGATGATGAGAGAAATAATTCAAATATTTTATAACTACATAAAAGTGTTTGAATGTGGAATTGTTGAGTTGTTATTTTGAGTGATTATAAATGAGAGATTATTTTGAGTAATTATAAATTTGATTTTTAGTAATATGTCGTTTTGGATGTGGTTCTTTGTAGAGTGGTGACGGTTAATAGCTCGTTTGCAGGATTGTTTTTGTAAAGTGATTGAAGTCAATAGCCCGAAAAAACTAAAATTTAATGATTATTATAAAAAGAGTTAGAAATGAATAGTTAAGAAATGAATGATTAGAAATAAATTTTAGAAATTAGTGGTTAGAAGGGAATTATTATTTTGAATGGTTAAAAATTAGAGAAAAAAAAAAAGAGAGCAATTATTTTTAGTAATTACCATAGCTCGTTAGGATGTTTTTATTTGAAAAGGAGTCGTAACAACTCATTTTCAATAACTCGTTAAATACCGCGAAACAAACACCTCTATGAAATCTCTTCACTTTTCGAACGTGAGATTCTTAAGATATCCTTGAATGATATGATGTTATTTAGAACAATAAATTTTATATTGATTTTCAATTTTATTTTTATTAATTAGTACGAGATTTCATCCAAAAATCAATAAGATAAGTAATTCAAATTATAAATATGAGAAGACATCTTCAATATTAACTATCAATTAAATTTATTAGAGAAAAAATTGTGAATTTTATTTTTTGATAAAATGAGGGAGAAATTAAATTTAACGAAAATTGAAAATTGTAGTAGTTTATTAATAATTAAGAGAGTGAGTGAGAAATTACGAGGCTGAATTGAGTTCTGATATCGTCTCTGAGTCTTTTCATGGTGACTCCGGTGACAGTCATGGAGTTTCCGACCATCATTCCGGCGACCGGGATAATGTACCTTGGAGTGAATGGGAACACTTTCAAAACCACAAGCATCGCCATGGTCACCGAAGTTCCCGCCAAAATCGACGCTCCGGCAACAACCTTCCCTCGAGGCACGTGCTTCGCACGCTGCCCCGCGGTGTATCCTGCCACGGTCACCTACGTCGATGAATTTAAATAAGAAAAAAACTTTCTTATGCATAAACTTACTCAAATCAAGACACCAAATGACCACACAATATATTCATAAGTAAGATCCAAATATTCATTTTTAGGATCAAATTAGTGAAATTGATGTTGAACTGCCATCAAACAATAAAATCAGCGTGTCACTCAATTAAATGGTTAACAAAAAAAATGAAAAAATTATATATAAATATATATATATATATATATATTTTTTTTTTTTTTTTGTATGACACTGAACAATATCATGTAGGTTGAATTTTATAAATGAATCTTGAATTTGATTCTCTTACACATTATATATTAACATGTAGACAATTTTTATCAACAAGAGCACTAATTCAATCACATCAAAATTCTATCAGATATATGTAAACCTCTATTTTGGTTGGTACGTTAAAAAAAAAAAAAAAAATTTAACCTATTTGATAAAATCTAAAAAATAGTCCAAATTATTCGTAAATTGTAGACAAATTAAGTAGGTAGGTGTGATATATGAATTATATTTTTTTTTCAATTAATTACTTATCTCACACTCTCATAATTAAACATAAAATTAACAACTAACTTTACGTATTTTATTCATTAACAATTAGGAACGACAAACTATTTTTTAGATTTTATCCAATCTTGAGAACTAAATTCTAATTTTTCAAATCATAAAAATTAAATTGTAAAATTTTTTAAATTATAAGTCTAAAGTCCAAATTTTTAAACCATAAAAACTAAATTATAGGTTTTATCAAATCATGCCGACTAAATTTATAATTTACGAAAAAAAAATTCCGAACTTGAGCGTGACACCCACACGTTACCGGATAATGTCGCCAAAGCATGGAGTGGCTGAAATAATTCATACGATCGTTTCTCAATAAAAGTCATTTTTAGTTTGTTTATTTTAAAAACATATTCTAAATAATAATTATTATTTTACAAAGTTAACTTGAAACCAAATATTCACTTCCAACGAACCAAATTTAAAACTTGATTTTATTATTATTATTTTTTTTTTTTTACCTATAAAATATATAAAATAAACAACAAGATGAGAAAAAAAAAATTATAATTTAATTTTGAAATTGAAAAAAGTTCTCCACTCAATTGAATTAAAAAAAAAAAAAAAAAAGGAAAGAAACAAATGTTCTAGAAGCAAATTTTCTAAATAAATATTTGTGAATTTTCAAATAAACTTAAACACATCAAATATTTTTATAAGAGAATTAGTAATTTAATCTTATAATATAATTTGGATGTTAAATAAATTTCTTTTAAGTTAAGCGTTACCATAATCTTCTTCAATCTGATCAACTAGGTCGTCCATGGTTTAGACACCAAACCTACGTTAAACTACCCGAATCAAGTTGAGTACTAAAATTTCGGGAATAAAACTACTCAACATAAAAGACCCTGATTAAAAAATTTTACGTATTTTATTCACTAATAATTACAATCGATATAAATTATTTTTTAAGAGATATTTGTTTCACATGAATTTTTATTAACTACCTTTCAAACAAATTATTGTAATCACTCAAAATAATCACTTATTTTTAATCATTTGAAATAAAATAATTAATTTCTACTAATTCATTTAATGAATATTTTTAACTACAGTTATTATATGTAATCCATGTACAAAAATAGTCATCCAAATGAATTATTAATTAAACTCAAATTTCTAATTACTCAAAATAATTTCTTATTTATAATCACTTTACCATTTCATATCCAAACACTTTTAGATTATATTCTAATTTTATGAACCACAAACACTAAATTTTAGTTTTCTAGTATTTTCGTTCTAAATACTAATGTTAAGTACTCTTAAAACTACATTCAAACAAACTTTTGACTGTAATTATTATTAAGTATTACTTCTAAATACTCAAAATTAATTATTCTAAACACTAATTTTAAATAGTTTTAAAAATTACATCTCACTATAATCATTATATTTAAATATTCAATCATTATAAATATTAATTCTAAATATTTTTAAAATTTCAATCCAAACATTTCCTAAATTTTAGTTTTATAAAAATCTTAAAAACTAAATATATATGTATATACGTCTAAATTATAGAGTCCAAATTTATAACTTACGGTCACAAAAAGAGCTAAGAGAGGAAGAATAATAGTAAATACCATAAA